>SNQN01001338.1:66188-86910 GCA_008642245.1 Bassia scoparia
AGAAGAGTAGAGAGGACAAAGATGTTTGGTGCACACAGAATTAAAGAATGTAAAATATACTGTGGCATCTGCTGCTGCTGCTGAAGTACAAGTGGCTGATTTTTACAAGTGATCATCTTTCATTAGCAATTTTTTCCTGCATAATAATTACCCTGAAAGATTAAAGATTTGTTGATCTYTTTCTATACTCGAAATCTGAAATTGGAATTGTTAATTATAGCCTGTTACTTTCTACTTGCGCTTTTCAGCCTTTTTATTTAACTAATACTAATCACAAACTTGTTTATGTTTCATCAGGTTGCTGAGAAGCTTTTAAAGGGGAGGCAACTAGAGTTCTTTACCTGGGAAGGAGATGAAGAGGAGTTGCTGAAAGAAGTCAGAAATAAGCTTAATCAGCTTGGTGAGGTTGGTACTTCAGATTCACACATTGCTCTCCCGAGTCCCCTTTTCTTTTTATTATGTCAATTTTAACACAATTGGGTAGGACTTGTAATTTCCTTTGTATATTTTGCAGCACTGGTCCCGTGARGACAAAAATAAATGCTTAAAAGAGGCAACCAAATCATTTCGGTACCAAGGACAGATTGTGCGTTTAATCATCTTAATATAAGGTAAAACTGGAAATTTTTACTTCCARCAATGCTTGTTTTTCGGTTTATTCTTCAATGTTTTTTGGTTGAGAGGATGATTGCTTCTGTGTGTGGGGATTTGGTTTGGTTAGTTGGTTAGCTCTTGTTTTGGAATTCATATTGATTTTGTTAATATAGTTGAGTTGGCATTATTTCTGTTACCTTTTCTGTCTCATACTTGTAATTAGGTGTTARTATAGGTATTCGAAATCTAAGCAGCTTAGTATGGGTATGTTGCATCGTAGCTTAGTGCTGTTTGTTCAGATACCTATGTCTC
Source organism: Bassia scoparia (assembly GCA_008642245.1). Classification (NCBI taxonomy): domain Eukaryota; kingdom Viridiplantae; phylum Streptophyta; class Magnoliopsida; order Caryophyllales; family Amaranthaceae; genus Bassia; species Bassia scoparia. The sequence goes on from SNQN01001338.1 coordinate 67,095, forward strand.
ATCTTCACCTGTATAGTATTAGACCTTATCATGAAGTGGGTGAGCAAGATAGGCTTGGCTTGATTGGGCTTCTGGTGAAGTTTGGCCAATTTTGGGACAAATGGCTTGAAATACATTAATACAGGTGCCTTTTACTGAATCAGACCAGCCTTCAGCCCAAAGTGATCAACCCTAGATTTCAATCGATTAACTAATCAAAGTCTTAGTCCTATAAGTGGGGTCGGCTAATATGAACCAAAAGTGATTATTCCGGAAAGTCATCCACAAAGATAGGGAACGCCCCCACAAAATTATCATTTTGGTTCATGTCATAAGATGTGATCAACTCTGGATTTATATGTTTTAAATTCTGACATTGCCGTCTTCATGATCACTTAAGATAAGTGTTAAATTCTGCTTCTTGAAAACAGGTTATTATGCCCACATTATCAACTCGAATTAGAGCCCATCTCTAGTGCCTTCATGCTTCTCTTGCACAGCAATATCTTRATCAACTGACTGATATAGTAAGAAACTAAAAGCGAAAAGAAATTTTCTGTCTGCTTTGCAAGAAGCTTGTGGTGATTGATGCTATACTTTCTGGTGGCAGTATTGAATTGGGCAAAGGCGCAAAGCTTCTGTTTTCCGGGAATTAGAATTCCAGAAAGCGTAGCATGGTTCATAGCTTTGTTTCAACCATTAAAGAATGTGTTGATGAGGGTGGGTTCAATGATTTACTCGAGTCACTATTTGGAACATCCAAGACAACCATTACAGTTCTTATTAAGTTATTTTGTAGCCAAGTAGCCAGTTYTAAAGAATGATGGTAGCAATAGGATTTTTGTAAAGATCAATGATGTAAAACAAGCTCAAGAAATTACATTCATTATTACTTAGACATTAGACATTTTCTGTATAAAGCGGATACTTCACTTTCAATCTCTTGTTCAATATAAGAACATTTTGCCACCAGCCACAACTTTATTATGGATACAATAGACAACATATGTTTTGTCAAGCCACCATCCAAACTTGACTCAAGCTYTAGACGGAGCGTGTTGCTAATCTMTAGGCAACGTTACGCTACAAGTCTGTGACAGTGCTCACCTTAGGCGTATCTGCTAATCAGACCACCTTCAACCATCACATTTTTGAGGTACTTTCCAAGGCTCATGATATCCTCTGTTGCCTTTACGTCTACATGATTCCTCATTATTTGAGGGAAGAACAACCAAAGGCTCGTAACCATTACAAACCCGACTGTTAATGGGCCGGAAACAGCCCAGTTGCAACGTCCATTCCAGCCCAGAGCTCGTCTTCACCAGCTCATCTCTAAAACCACACATACAGCCATGGTAGCACTGAAAGAACATGTGACCTCTCACGTTGGGGCAACGCGTGTCACGTAATAAGTAACACCGAGTTCGTGCATCAAACGGACACTATAAAAGCCGCGCATAAGCACCTGCACGTAGAATTAGCATTTTATACGAATGTTCATTATATTGTCGGGCCCACCTGTGGCCATAAAGTTCGCAGCCGTGACCTACGGGGTTTTGTATATGGTGTGACGAAAGGTACATCCGATACATGCGGTTCCACCTATCCCAAAAGTCTGCAACGAGGTAGACAAGTAAGGCTCATCGGACGGTGGTTTTCGAGCTCCAATCCCAAGAGTGGCCCTCCACGCTAAAAGTATCACAGACCCCCCCATGAAAAATGCAATGTCATTGAACAAGTACATCAAGCAACACACCTAAGCGTATTCTTTCTGTGACGATACACAACATCAAATGACAAAAAGAACACATTTTGACCAAAAGTTTAAAGTTCACCGCCACCTTCGCAGGCTCTTTTCCATACTCTTTGTCGATCATCGTCAGTCGTTGACCTTTCCGATGAGTTGACTCTTCATTAGCCTTGATTTTGCATGGAAGAAGCAGTCGAGGAGATGAAGCTAAGAATGGATGTTTGAGAGTAATTTAGTTGTAAAGGTCCAAGATTGGAAGGAAAACAACAAGAGTTGGAAGTTGCAGCCAAGTGATAAAAGCACTAGTAATGATATTTGTGAATATTGGTCTAGAGAGAGAAGAAGAGGGAGGAGGTGAAAGAGAGAGAAAATGGGTAAGAGAGCGAACAATCTAAGCATGGCCTTAGGGATTTTAGAGGCAAACAAGTAGGAGTAACATATGAGATGCAACCAACTATTAACCAACGCTTTCAAGAAATTCTTAGCTTCTTCCATTTTTTTGTTTTTCTTCCTTTTTTATTGCTTCTACTTTAATTTGGCAAGTAAATAATTTGAGCTAAAAATGAGCATTTCATATGCCATGATGTAATGCTTTCCCTAGTCTTATATGAATATGGTCATTTTAATTTGTTTTGTTAATGTGGAGTATCAGGTTTTCTTTCCAATGTTGTTCCGATAATGATAGATTTGAAGGAGAGAATACATTATATAAACATTATAATAATTAGCAACACGGAATTCTAGCTAATTTCAAACGGCAAGAATACTAAATGTTCACTGAGGACTGCGTCAATGGTGAAGGCATGCGTCGTCCTCACGCATTGCGTATGTATGTTGTAGTAATCATACACATTAGATAATAAAAGATTAATTAGTGTATATTATTGAGGTCATAAATCAAACAAGCTAGCTACACTTAGCTAGCTTAATTAAATGGAATAATGTAGATCGATTATGCTTGTTTCATAAGGCGTTGTTATTGTTGGTTGATTTTGAAGCAAGAGACACTGGGGACTGAGGCGGTTGGTTGGAGCTTGGATTGAGAGCTTTTTGTGTCCGAATTATGGTCATCGATCGACTGATCGTATGTGTTAATGGGTCATGGTGAAATGTTCTGTATTCAGTGTTAGATCACCATGCTTCCTTGTCATATGCAGACCACGTCACTAATCTAATAACATCATCTTACTTCGATATTAGCGTTTAATCTAACAATCAGTATATATTAATCCAAGTTGATCATTAACTAAACGCAAGTTGAGCATAATATACACTATTTAAGCTGTCAACTGATAACATCAATGAAAGAAACCCGAGGAATTGTTCTTAAAAGGATCATACAATCATATGCTCTTAAATTTCATTACTACTTTAACTCCACTTTATTGCCTATTAGCGCAGCTTAATTTAATGGTCTATATAATTATATAAAAGACCAATGTTCAATCAATAGCTAAGAATACAGAAGTATCACATTATTAGATGATAAAGAACGACTTAACTATTAGCTTAAGCTTTTTGTTATATTGATCCTTTGACATGGTATCAAACGTCATTAATTTATGAATATCATGGGCGGGGATTACCTAGTACGAGATGGAGAAGTCAAGTTTGAGTGGAACAGTGATAGATAAAGTTGACAGATTCTTTGTTAAGTTTAATGAAACAAAATCCAACAAAAAGGCAAGATCCAAAAAGCTCAAGAAATTAAATAATACTCACTCTTATTATTAAAGGACAGCGTGCAATCGCAGATGCTTCATCACTTCAGTTCATTTCTTTATTTGTGGCTCTCACCAATTTTAAGAGCCAACATTATAACTTTCACTTTCACTCACTATAAATCTCTATTTATCTTATGAACAGCAGTTGAAAAATCAACTATATATAACATCTTCATCATCATCTTCTTCTTCTTCTTCGTGACACTAGCTCTCCAATCCCATGAAAAGGGATGAAGATATCGATTTGTTTGACGACAAGGTATTTTTAATCCCTTTCATGATCTACACACACTATACATACATACAACATGCTTATCTGTTCGCAAGGATGAGTTAGTTTGGTTCTTCATTTACATGTTACTTCGTATGTGTTATGTTCCAGGAAAAATGGTCGATAAAGGGAGAAAAGAGATCACCATTCATAATGAGAATGGGAGTATTGGTGATGATAATAGTATGTGGTGTCTACATTTACTCAGCTGAATGTTTTAATTTAGTCATGCAAAAGCCTAATGCAGCATTCAACTTCAMCAAAGTTAACATTCACAACATCAACAACACTCACCAGTGTCCTCCGCTGCAATCTCCTTTTCTACATTACCCGAAACCTCAATCTTTCACCAGGTATTTTTTATTTGTTAATATGTTTGTTTAATTGTAATGCAATAATTAAATATTTTTTACATATCGTCAATGAAATCTAGCTTGTACGTATAGGATATATCGAGTTATGGCAAGTCAACTGTATGACTGAAAGATTTTACTCCCTCCGTTCCATATTATTTTGTTGGTTTTTTTTAGCTCAATTGGAGTATTTGATATATGAAAAGTAGAGATGATTCCTTTGTTATAAAAAACGGTCTCTTGTTTTTATTTTGTTATGTGCAAGTTGCAACCTTAAATTTTGATATTAAACTAATAACTCGAAATATCATCTCTTTTTAATCAATACCATCAAGTAGTAGTCTCTTTGATATGTACTAATATATCTATAATTTCTTTCATGAAGATTGATTGAAATAGTAGGAAATTTACAACAAGTAGAAGTTAAATTTGCATTGCTCATATTAGGATTTAGAACTTCATGATGCATAAACTACCTTCCTTGTCCAATTCAATAAGTTCATGAAACAATAATTATTGTTTAATCTCATGCAATTATATATTAGGCATGTTCTGTTCACCTTAATTCAAATGAGTTCATATGTAAAAATAAGATGAACAGAACAAACCAAATATATACAGTACAACGCATAATGGATTAACTACATACTCAGTAATCAGTTTGCTTGTAAATCGTATTGTAGTTATGACGTACCCCGGACATGTTGTGTTTGATTATTACTCATCACGTGCTCATAGAAGCTTATATTGTGATGAATTTGAATGTAAAACATACAATAGGGAAGAATGTGAGTGCAATCCAGTCCGATTTTTCGCCATCTTATCGATGCAGAGGTCAGGAAGCGGATGGTTTGAGACCATGCTGAATAACCACATAAATGTAAGCTCAAATGGAGAAATATTCTCGGRAAAAGAGCGAAGAAGCAACGCCTCAATGATACTGAAGACCTTAGATCAAGTTTACAATATGGATTATTTCACTAGTGCTTCAAAGAACGACTGTTCTGCTGCTGTTGGCCTTAAGTGGATGCTCAATCAGGTAAAACAAATATAGTAAAACATGCATTATTGATCATACTTATTAGTTTATACATTTGTTTATATGAATTTTCAGGGTTTAATGGAGCATCATGAAGAGATAGTAAAGTTATTTCAACAGTAAAGGTGTTTCTGCTTTTTTTTGTTGAGGAGGAATTTACTGAGAAGAATGGTATCAGTGCTCGCAAATTCATAGACAAAAAATGTGAAATTACTCAATGGAACTCATAATCTCATGTCCATTCGCCAATTGAGGTCATTACGTACTTATATCATTATGTTAATAGCCGATTTTATAAACTTTTTTAATTATTAACTACATGATCAACTTCATTCACAGGCTCAAATCTTGGCAACTTACAGCCGAAAATAAATGCTTGCCGAAATTGAGCCACAAGCTGAAGTTAGAAGAAGCTACTATAAAGATGCTTTGGAGTTCTTCAACAGCACTAATCATATGGTGCTCTACTAGAAAGATCTAATCTCTAACACCACTGTGAGTTTTATTTCTTAATGGCGCGATGTTTATGCAGAGATCGATATGATACCTAATAATTATACTAACATCAAATGTTCTTTCTTTCTTTCATGCAGCATAAGTGAGAGAAGTCCAGGAGTTTCTGGGATACCTTTTCGAAGCTAAAAAGCCGTCAAGTAAAGATACATGGAGGGCAATAGCAAACCAAGTGGAAAATTGGGATGAGTTAGAAAGAACACTTAACAGTACTTTTTATGAGAGGTTCCTTCATCTGACTACTAGCTAGTTTTTCAATATATGGTGCATATATATGCTCAAACAGGTCAGGCTTGTTCGCGTCACATTATAGGTCCAATTCATTGGTTATTAGTCCTGTAGGATCATAGGGGAGTATTGGCAGAAATGTATATTCAATCGATCGTTTGGCCAATTCAATGGTTAGTCCTGTAGGATCATAGCATTATATTAGGATATTTTCTTTGCATAATTGTCAGAAGATTAGAAGGGAGAGCAACTGTAACCAATACAACAGCTCCCTAATATATATTGTTATTTTAGCAACCTTGATATATTTTTGCTACAATTTTTTTTTGCTGAATATTAGCTTTCAAAATGGAATAATATCAGAGCTAGCTATTGTTTAATTGTTTCTATCTCTCAGTTACATATCATTAATGTGGAACTTTCTTAGGATATATATTGAGATATTCAATACTTAACTACTCGATTTCCAAAACGGGTCAAAATGACAACCATGGGGTCAAATAGAGGACATTTGAGGGGTTAGGTTTGGACACAGTCCTCCATCGCCATTCAGATCGATCACCATACTTGTTTGTTGAGGCAAGAATAAAGACACAAGTTTTCCAAAGTAAGTGTACATATATATATATATATATATATAATATATATATTTATATATAACATGTAACATGTAACATGTAACGTACGTAGTAAAGAACTCGATTATCGACTTCTGATAGCAATGGCAGATAATAATAAGCAGCTAACATTACTAGGTTTCTGGCCAAGTATGATTTGCATGAGAGTCAAGTAGCTTTAGCTGAAAAGGGTATTTCTGATATGATTGTATAGAAGAAAATCTTTTGAATGAGGAAAAAAGCTCATTGCTGTTGGAAATGAACCCGGTTCATAAAAAGTTCCGGTTTGATTCATCAAGGAAGCCAGTTTGCGAGTCTATGATAATAGTGGAGTACATTGATCAAGTTTGGAACAAGGCTCACTCTTCTTTTCTGCCATCTGATCCTTACCTGAAATCTCAAGTTAAATTTTGGGCTGATTTTGTTGAGAAAAGGTAAAAAATTCCGATTATTATACTGCAATATTTGTTCTTAAATGTCAATTTATTTTCGGTTCTTGGTCATGCATGTTTGAACAAATAACGGATTTCATGACAACAGTTCTTCCCGGCAAGTCACAAGTTATGGACAACGAAGGATAGTGCCGAAAGAGAAACAGCTAAAACGGACTTGATAGAAACCCTGAAACTCTGGAGGGCGAGTTGGGAGACAAATGCTACTTTGGGGTGATGATAACTTTGGGTTTGTGGACGTAGCACTCTTTCCGTTTTACACTTGGTTCGACACGTACGAGAACATCGGATGTTTTAGCATCGAGGAAGAGTGTCCTAAGATCGTCGCCTGGGGGAAACGTTGTGAGCAAAGAGAAGCCATCAAGAGGTCTGGTGTTCCTGAGATGCACAAGGTCTCCGAGTTCATTTTGTGGCTAAGGAAACATCGTTTAGGAATCCAGTAATGATAGGTTCCATACATCGTATCATTTCTTTGTACTTCAACAGAATGTACTAATTTATTTTATGTACTATCAATTATGTCTTCTACTTCCAAATTTCAATACCAAAAAAATAAAAAGGTCACTATATATACTAAATATTAATGAGATTATAAGGTTATTGTAATTAATAAAGTTATTGGTTTAATAATAAAGGTCACTATATTATATTATAATGGATCACTATAGCTTTGTCACATAGTAATATTTCTTTTGTTGCAAACATTCGTTTACGGAGGAAGTATTTTGATTACAATCAATGCCCCTTTTATTATTATTATAATCGTACTTCTTTCGTTTTTCGAAAACTTGTAACAAAGATTATTTTTTGTAAGAAAGTAAAAAATTACTTAGTTGCAAGCTTTCGAAATGGAGGAAGTAGTATATTTGCATTGGCAATACAATGTAGATATATCCAAAATGTGTTTTTGTTCATGGATCACATATTGTACGATACATTCTCTCCCAATTTTCATATTATTTTTTTCCATACTTAGTGGATCATCATGTAAAATTGATTGTGGTTGTACGATATATAATTAACCAATTGTACCACGAAATACTCTATCCGTTTCACTAAATTCATGCCATAAGGGAATTCAACACTATTTATTAGTAGTGACAATATTCTAAATTCCACCAATATATAAGATTGAGTATAGTAAAGTGGGGTCTTGTTAGAAGTGACATGAATTTAGTGAAACAATGGGAGTATAAAATTTGCCCTTATCAAGAAAGGCCACCTCCATTKTCCAAAGTAGGATGAGAGAATCGTCTAATTTATTCTAATTAAACTTCGTATATAAGGTGTAACATTGTCATGTGGAGTCATGTTTATTCGTCAATAAATATTAATTTAATTTTACTTTATATTTAATCATTATAACTTTTACTAATATGCAATAAAAAAATATTTGTAATCAAACAAGTGCATTGTCAAACAAATTCAAAGTAGGTAAAAAATCGTAAACAAATTCAAAGTAGGTAAAAATTCAATTAAAGGTACAAGAGCCTAAAATGGAAGAATCTATCTTCTTCTTAGTCATGTTTAAGGTCAAAATTTGAAGGAAAAAAATCAGATATGTATCGTTTTACGTGTAGGATTTGCCTTAATTTGCATGTTTCAATATAGTCACGCGGAAAAATTGGTAGGTCCAGTTAAAATTTTGAAGGTCACTTTCGCTTTTTATGAGTGAATTTTGAGGTCGGATTATAGAAAAAAATGATATAAAGTATCTTGTTTTACATGTTATTCGCCTAGATTTACGTGCAAAAAATTGGATAGTTTTATGTTTTGTGATGTCTTATGCCCTTCAGGAGTCCAATTTAATGTCAAAATTTGCAAAAAATGATATGTTATATTCCGCACTTCGTATTTCGACTAATATATATATTAATATATATATAATGGAATAATAATCAGAGCTATTGTCTAATAGTTTAATCTCAGTTACATATCAATGTGTAACTTTCTTAGGATACATATAGAGATATTCAATATTTAACTACTCGATTCCAAAACATGAGTACGTGTGAGGCACAGTATTTATTATTATTTGACTCTGGACTTTTACAAGGAGCCGTAACATTTGATCGAACTTAATGTAGGAAAAAACTAAAGAGAAATAATAAAACTGGTCCAAAATGACAACCATGGGGTCAAATAGAGAACATTTGAGGGGATTAGGTTTGGACACAGTCCTCCATCGCCATCGAGATCACCATACTTGTTTGTTGAGGCTAAAATTTGGGCGAGGGGCCATCACACATGACCCGAACCTTAGCTTGTGAGAGCAATTTTTTTTGCTAATTTACCTAATAATCCCTCCAACCAATGTTGAAATAACCAAAATAAAGACTACTCGAGACTACGTAAGTACTGACCTCATGCAATCAAATAATCAATCTACATTAGTACATATATGTAACAACTAACGTACGTAGTAAAACCATACTCAATCTATTACCTTAAAAAATTAAACTCGATTATTATCTATCATCGGCATGTGAGTCATGTGAACATCACCTCAGGAGGCGGATTCGACTTCCTTGATTAATTTGAGTAATCATAAAACAATAATACTTGTAATGAGCAGGTGTATGAGGTAGTTTCTTTGTAGGTAGCCACAGCTTGATTTATATTTTTAAGTTCGTAGAATTGTAGTATCAGATAGAGGACGAGAAATTGAAAACAGATATACGAATTGCGTTTGTCACTCTCAAGTTATTCCTTTTGTTTGTTTACAAAGTTCGGGTAAATCTTCATAGTACTTTTTTCGTACAACAATAGAAGTTACGCTTTGATAATTTATAAAGTGTAGCGCGTTTATTACGTCGATGGCCAGCAGTGGTGCAACAGACTTCAAATATATAAGTAATCAATGAACCCTGAGTTACAAAACTTCTGGAAACAATCCTACTAAATTATAGAATTAGTCTGGGAAACAGGTAAGGAGAACTATGAGGATTTTACAACCAAAACACAAACTTTCAGTTCTTTCTTCGTAATTCTCACTTTTCAATTTATCATCAACACTTATTATAAACTGTAAATGCATGCCAACTTATTCCATCTCAATCTAATCCCTCAAAATTAAAAAGAAGATAGTAAGGAAATTAAATGGGGGAGAGAAGGATGCTGTTTAGTTTTTGGTCTCAGTCCTTTTGGATTATGAGTACGTGAGGATTGCGTTAGCAGAAAAGGGTTTTGCATTATGAAGAAAGAGAGGAAGGAACTCTGAACGATTAAAAGCCATCACTTGGAAGATGAATCCTTGTCCAACAAGCCAGAATCCCAGTTCTTGATTCACAGAGGGCAGGCGGTACTGCAGAGTCCATGATCATCGCTGCAGTACATCGACGTGGTTGGAAGCAAATTAGTCCTTTTACAGTCCTCTGATCCTTATCACAGGCTATGCTCGCTTCTGCGGCTGATTACATTGGACAAAATAGTGAGTTTATTTCTTATGCACGCTTTTTTAATCTGATGTTGTATGTATATGTTTGGCTGTGCTCAGTTCATAGCATTACGAAGTTGATTTTTTGCTTGTTTTACAGATATACACACTGGGAGTAGTGTGGCGCGTCGGAAGGTGAAGTCCAAGAGCGCCAGCCAAAGAGGAACTGTAGAGTGCATTCAAGTTGTTGAGAAATGAGCCTTGGTGACCAAACACTTCTTCGGAGAAAAACCTAGATCGTCGACCGTTCGCTCTTCATTTCCGCTTTGTACAGTTGGTTTTAACGCAATGGAGACTTTGGCAACTTCGCATTGTGGGAAGGTGTCCCATTTTGGTTGGATGGGGCAAAGAGGTGTGATGGACCGCGAAGCCAGTTGTCGAATCTCTTCTGATCATACTAGGCTCTTCATCCTCTTTGGACAGCTGAGGAGCAGCATCTTGCTCAGCTCAAAGGCCTAGCTGCCCCACGCAATTACCTTTCTGTTTTGTCACTCAAATGGTTTGCTTAGTTCTGTGTAGGCCTCTTCGATGGATCTCTCCTGCTAGTCTTGACCAAGTAAATTGCTTCCAAAAAAAAAAAAAAAAATCTCCTATTCGTAGCGGCCCTGAATCTTTAACAAATAAACAGGCAGTCTTGCTCAAAGAAAATTCTGACCTCTGATTCTTGTGATTCTGAAAGCTTAGCAGAGAAAACTAGTTGAAATACAATTGATGGGGCTTGAGGCTGTACGTTATGACTACTAAGGAACGTTGCACAGTTATATGAAACTGCATTAAGAATTTTATTTAACAGTTTGTTGACTTTGCTTACAATTCCTAGTCCGCAGTTAGTCAAGAGACTGGAGATCCACTTAAGTAAATGCCATAATTTGCTCAATATCAAGTGTAGCCCACAGGCATATTGCAACAACAGGTTTGTTTGCAAGCTCACTGCCCTATTAACTTTTCCGCTCGTACGTCCGTTTGGTGTCTCAAGGCCGTATATCGACGGGTGCGGCTGCGCGGTCGTATTACTGAAACAGTTGATATAAATGGTGTTATCAATACTTGTAACAATTCATCTTTTCCAGTTAATCTTCCTCTATTAGCACCAGTTAACAGCAACATTCGAACGCACTGAGTTTGTCATGGAATTGGACTGGAATACAGCCAGGAAGACAATCAACGAAACATATGGAGTCACGAAGGTAACAATGAACACAATCAGCACCCAGCAAGTATTGATCAGTCCTTTAACATCAAAAAAAAAAAAGGCAGATAAGATGTTGCTTCATTTGTAACATAAAAAAAAGCGGATAGAAGAACAACAAAGAAAAAAAACTGTGATAGGAAAGTTAGGATTCAGTCTTATAATTACTCGATTCCGAGATGCTGTTCTTTATCCCAGAATAAGCTCAGAAACCCTGTGCATCTCAGGAACAGGTGAGTCTTCACCAGCTTCTCTCTTTGTTTCACAACGTTTTGCCCAGGCGATGATCTTAGGACACTCTGCTTCGATTGCTATAAATCTCCACAGTCTCATATGCTGTGAAAACAAGTGTAAAATGGAAACAGTGCGATGTTCCACAACCAAAGGTATCACCTCCAAAGTAGCATTTATCTTCCCAACTCGCCTCCAAGCATTTCAGACACTCTATGAAGTCTGCTTTAGCAGTCTCTCTTTCTGCACTCTCCTTTGTGCTCCATAAGTTTTACTTGCCGGTAAAACTGCCTATCAAGAAACTAATCATAATCTTATTTTAAGAAAAGCTGAAACACTGCAGTAGATATGAATTGAACCTCAATCTATGTTAGTATGTTACCTCTTTTCAACAAAATCAGCCCAGAATCTTTGCTTGAGATTTCAGGTAAGGATCAGAAGGCAGAAAACAAGTATCATCCTTGTTCCAAATTTGATCAATGTACTCCACTATTATCAACGACTCACAAACTGGCTTTCCTTTGTGAATCAAGACTGGAACTTCTATGAACTGGGGTTCATTTTCTAGCAGAATGAACTTTTTTGTCCCAATCAAAAGATAACTGTCAAAAGATGCCTCTTCTTTGCAATCATAGTCAGAAATACCCTTATTCAGTAAGGGCAATTTTGACCTCATGGCATACAATACTTGCCCAGAAATCTATTAATGTTACTGATCATCTGCCATTATTGATTATATTGCTATCAGGTTTACTGCAGTATGAGAGTTTGACCTTAATAGATAGGAAACTAGTTTACTGGTAGTTTAGATAGGAAACTTTAGTGTATTGTCTTTATTCCTACTATTGATTGCATTAGCTGAGGTCACCACTTACGTAGTGCAATGTCGTCAAATTTTGCCAATGTGGAGCTGAAATGTATTTCACTCATTAGCTTATCTCTTATTCATTCCGTTGCCTTTTTGTCTGTTTTCCTTTAATGTTTGTCCTATTTAGAATGTTTTTTTTTATTTAAGCTTCAATTTTGTTCACTTTTTTATGGATAATTGAACCACATTTATTTATTTTTCTTTCATCATATTCACACACTACTCTAGATTACTCCTCAAAATTCACCTTTCCAACAACAATTTATTACTTCTTCTCATTCTACTAAATAAAAGTCGATATAACTCTATTTTCAAGTAAGAATCCTTATAATATTACACATTCTAGTAATTAAAGTTCTTTTGTATGCATAATAGGATAGCATTCATGCTGTAGGAGCACTACATTATCTGATACAATAACAGTGCATACTTATTGATAAATAAACATGCAAATTCCTGAGATCAGAGGATTCGATTCAGTCTTATTAATTATCGATCCCAGATGCTGTTTCTTACCCCCAAAATGAGCTCCGAAACCTTGTGCATTCCAGGAACAGGATGTCTTTACAGCTTCTCTCTTTGGTCCGCAACGTTTCGCCCAGGCGATGATCTTAGGAACCACTGCCTCGACACTAATAATCTCACAGGTCTCATATGTGTGAAACCATGTGTTAAAATGGAAACAAGTGCAATGGTCCACAAACCAAAGGTATCACCTCCAAGTAGATTTATCTTCCCAACTCGCCATTCGAGATATTTCAGACACTTATTGAGAGTCTGATTTAGCAGTCTGTTTCTGTACTCTCCTTTGATTTCCATAACTTGTCCGTCGCAGATAAAACTGCTTAACAAAAACCCATTTGCTCAACATTGTTAGCCGATGACAGTACTGGGGATATAATAACTTTCAACAGGTTACACATAAGCTTAACCGATTTCATAACAAGTGATTGAATTACTGATGTACTTTTGTACATAGCTTAGCTGTAGGGGGCTGATATAAGTCTCTGGTTTGTGACAAATTTCTTCATCATTTACAACAAATTTGACAAAGAATAAGTTCGAATTGAACATAAGTTAATGGTAAAGCAATGGGGGAAAATTAAGTTGGAATTACAAATTAAGATTTGTTGCATAGTTTAATTTTCCTTTATAGGCCTATTTTAGGTTTCTCTGTTTTCTTTGAATATCATATAGCATGATTTTGTTTCGAGTTTCAAATTTTAACCACACTAAAAAGCAGTCGGCAAAATCTAATTGAAATAACCAACTACATAAAACCTTATTAATTGTATTGTATGTTACTCTCTTATCAACATAATCAGCCAGAACCTTTGCTTGAGATCTGAGGTAAGGATCAGGGGAAGGCAGAAAGAAGAGTCGCCCTTGTTCCAACTTGATCAATATACTCCACTTTATCATAGACTCGCAAATGGGCTTTCCTTTTTGAATCAGTACTGGGATTTTTTATGAAGTGGGTTCATTTCAAGGAGTAATGAACTTTTATGCTCACTTCAAAAGATCTCTTCTTGCAATCATATTCAGAAACACCTTTTCAGCTAAGGCAATTTTGACCCTCATGGCTAATACTCGCCCAGAAATCTAGTAATATTAGCTGATCATCTGCCATTATTGATAATTTGCTATCAGTTTCAGATTCAAATAGTCTGAGAGTTTGACTAATAGATTGTGGAAGTGAGGTGTGTTAGTAGTTACATAATAGATATGCTAGGAAACTTGAGTGTTTAGTCTTATTCTTACCCCATTCATTCAATGAGGTCACACTATCGTTGCCACGGCCACGGGTGTCAAACTTCTTGTCTCATTGCCTTATCTTGTACTTCCATCGGTATTGGTATAGGGGGTAGAAAAAATGTTGGGACCCAAAAAGTAAAAGTAAATAGAAATTATATGATAATTTATTGTGATCTTCATATTTTTGAAAAGGAAAAAAAGTATAGTGGGACAACTTTTTGTTAAATTTCCATTTTAGAAATTGATCTCTAAAAAACGAAGAAAAGTATATACAAGTATGTCACCTGTGTGAACCACTACTTAATACTTCATCCGTTTCATTTTACTAACAACTTTTACCACAGTTAGGAAATATCATCATTACTAACAACTTTCATTTACTTTTCATCTCTAGTAAACTTTTTCGTTGAATATGACCCAACTTATCCTTACTAAAAAACTTTATACATGATTGTACTTCCTCTCGTAACAAAAAAAACGCAACTTTTGGGGTGACACGGCATCCTAGAAGAAAAATGAATAGTGCAAATATTAGTGTATAAGGGTAAGTGATTAATGATAATTAGGAGAGTGAGTTGGGTCCCTTCATTACAACCACCACCACTCACACCCATTCATTAACACCACAACCAGTCAACCACCTCCACTCGCCGCCACTGACCACCCTCATTCGCCGTCACTGACCACCCCTTGGCGCAACCACCCCTGCGCGAACCACCCCCTGCAAACCCCTTGATGTGCGGAACCACCCCTGCGCGGAACCACAGAATCGCAGCCAAATTGATTCGAGGCACCACACCCACTTGCGCGACGAGCCCACCCACCATTCATTGACCATTGAACCTACCACACCAAACACCAGAATCACACTCCAATTTTCTTCGAAAAGGTTGCGAATTGGTGATTTCGAATGGTGGTTCGAAAGAGTTGCAAATTGGTGGTTCGAAAAGGTTGCGAATGGTGGTTCGAAAAGGGTTGCGAATTGGTGATTTCGATGGTGGTTCGAAAAGGTTGCAATTGGTGGTTTGAATGGGTGCGAATTGCAGTGAGGGGGTGACGTGGTGGTGCGCAGTCGAGGGAGGCGAGTGTGGTGGTGAAGCGTGGTGGTGCGCAGTGAGGGCGTGGGTGGGATGGTGGTGCGCAGTGAGGGGTGAAGTGGTGGTGCACAGTGGTGGTGCGCAGTGAGGGTGAAGTGGTGGTGCACAGTCGTTGGTGGCGCCCCGTGAGGTGGTGGTGCGCAGTGTTGCTTAGTTCAATTAGGGGGATGAGTTAGTATTAGGATGATTTAATTGGCGATAATTAAGGTATTAGAATGATTAATTGTGTTTTAAGTTATTTTAGTAGGGTAAAATGGTCTTTTTATAGCTAAAAAGTTACCTCAAAAAGGAAAGAAAATGAAAGTTGCGTTTATTGTGATATTTCCAAAAACGGCAAAGTTCGCTGTTTTTTTTTTATACGAGAGGAGTATATTTTTCTCTTCTTCTTAATTAGTAATGACAATATGTCTTTTGCCACTTCATATACACAATTAGTAAATTTTACCTAGAAGTCTAACCCACCTGAAAGTTGCTAGTAATTAGAACGAATGAATTTTTTTTTTTTTTTTGACGACAATCTAATATCATTCTTAATGTTTGCAAATCACAAGCAATTATAACGAAAAAGGTTAACTTTTTCATGAGTTTCAGTTTAAATGTGGCCAACAACTCTTCAGTTAATCCGCTCAATCACTTCTTTGTTTTACTCATGCAAATCGAGCGAATCTAATACCTATCAAAACTGGTGATACCATATAATCATATATTCTAAGGGATTTCCCCAGGTACCCCTGGGGTTAGGCTTAATTACTCATTGTACCCTCGAGGTTTCAAAAATAGATGAATATCATTAATGACCCAAAATCCTGTTAAATAATTTAACACCGTTAGTTTATACCTTATTCACTAATTAAACCTAATTCCAACCCTTAACCCCTATTAACCCCATTTAACTAAATAACCTACTAACCCCTCTAATATTATCAATTAATACTTTAAAACTACTAATTAACCTTCTCCTCCTTCTTTGACCCCTTGACTCCCTTGACCAGGCCACCATTACCCAACAACCACCGTCACTCCTTCCTCCTTTGTTTCACCATCACCTATGTACGTGACACTATGAACACCAATAGCCACGCCACAACACGCCCAGGCCAAAAACACCATAGCACCTCCTTCATCTTCCTCCCACCCTTCCCGTGCCACCACCACCACCGAACTATGACACATTCACCATGACACAACCTAGTGCCTACAACCCAGCTACCAAGCAATTTAGGCCAAAATCGAAACAACAATAGTAGCGCAACCCATTTTCTTCAACAAATTCGAAACTGGGTTGAGATATCGAAAACAACAAAAAATTGCTTCTTCGACCTCTTGTTCGATGCTTAATGTTATAGTGTTGCGGCCCTCAAGTCAACGAATTGGTGTTCACATTCGATATCACTCTTTCTCTCGTTTACTTCCAAGTTGACGATGCTATTTGAAAAAACATTTCGATAAGAGGTTGGGTGTTTCAATTTGGTGTTCAATTAGAGTTTGAAAGGTGCAATTTGGCAAATTGGTTGTTTGTCGTGTGGTAGCATTTGGTTTGTTCCGGCGAATTCATTAATATGGTGGTGACGATTGGTTCCTGGAATGGTGGAGATTTCATTCGTGGTGGTTGTTTGTGATGGTTGACTGGTTGCAGGTAGTGCGGTGAAGGGTGGTAGTGGTGTTGGGGGTTGCGGTAGGTGGTTCATGGTCGTGTTGCAGTGGCGGTGGTCATGGAAGGAGGTGGTGTTGTTGGTTCTGGGTCGTGGGAAGGAGGAGGAGAGGAAGTAGAAGTAGGTTTAATTAATTTGTTTTAATATTATTTAAATAGGGATCATAGAGGGGTTAAGTAGGGTTAAGGGTGGAATTAGGTGTTAATAGTTGAATTAAGTTATAAACTAACGTGTGTAAATTATTAACGGATTTTTGGTCATTCAAGGGTATTTCATCTATTTTTTGAAACTCGGGGGTATCTGAGGAATTAAAAAAAACTGGAGGGTATATGGATAATTAAGCCTAAACCCCAGAGGGTACCTGGGAAAAATCCCATATATCTAAACTCCTTCTTGATATATTCTACATTTGTATGTAGTGCCAATATTACTACGATAATGAAAACAACAATTGGTGGACATCCATTGTAAAATTGTAATTAAACAATATTATTATGTGACACGCTAACGGGCAAATTTCTAAACAATCTGAATTGATTTAGTAAATCAATTCAGTGGCATAGTTGTATGAAGTTCTGTATTATGTGCAACTTTTAGGTTATTAAGAAGCACATATTTTGACCCTAAAAGTTGCACATAATTACGAAATCCCATATAACTATGTCCTTGGATTGATTACTAAATCAATCTCCAAGATTGATTAAAATTTTCCCAACGGGATAGTGATCCATTATATTAATATAGTGAACTTTATTATAATAAATACTTATTACTACGTAGTACAATAATCCTTGTTCTCTTTAAAAATATTCAGTAAGTGACCTTTTATTTTGCATAGTGAAATTCGGAAGAACAAGACATAACTGATACATAAAATAAATTAGTACATTCACGTGAAGTACAAAAAATGATGTTTGGAACCTTATCATTACTGGATTCCTAAACGATGTTTCCTTAGCCACAAAATGAACTCAGAGACCTTGTGCATCTCAGGAACACCAGACCTTCTTGATGGCTTCTCTTTGCTCACACGTTTCCCCAGGCGACGATCTTAGACATCGGCACTCGATGCTAAAACCTCCGATGCTCTCATCGTGTCGAACCAGTGTAAAACGGAAAGAGTGCAAACGTCCACAAAACCAAAGGTATCATCACCTCCAAAGTAGCATTTGTCTCCCAACTCGCCCTCCAAGTTTTTAGGGTTTCTATGAAGTTTGTTTTAGCCGTTTCTCTTTCAGCACTGTTTTTTGTTTCCATAACTTGTCACTCGCTGGGAGAACTGTTTGTCATGAAATCCGTTATTTGTTCAAGCTGTGACATAGTTTGTGACAAACAAATTGCATCATTTCAACAATTTTAGAAGGGAGTACTACAGTACATTTGAGCTTGAAGGCATATATATTATATAGTAATATAGATATGAAATACGGAGTATAAAATTGACAATTATATAGATTTAAATCATTATGATGGAAAATTATTAGCTTATATAGTTTGAGTTTCTAGTTTTCATTCCTTGAACCTTCGCTCTAAGTCTCTAACCTATGATTTTCCTAAATTTTAGAAGGTGTAGAAATGTGAGGGTTTGAGATTGTTAGTGTAATCGATGATGTATCATATTGTACTGTATGTCTTTAGGATGTTCTAAACTCCTATAGTGGAATTTTTCTCTCTTAAATATGAATTTTTACCGTGTCTGGTTAACAGATGATTTTACTATGATCACTTGAGATAGACTACCACAAGCAATAATAGAGAACTAATTAATTTTACAAATGTTCAATGTCGAAGTCAACTATTTAACTTTTGTTTTTAGGCCGCTTTTGAGGAGTTTCTTATTTTGAAATATTCCTCTCTTTTTTAATTTATTTAATTTCTTTTATTAACTTTTGAAATAATTTTATACTTAATAAATATATTTCTAAAATTCATAAAATTAATTTCGAAAATTTCAGAAATTATATTTCGATATATCTGATTTATTAAAAAGAAATATCAAATAATTTTAGAAATAACAAATTTATTAAAATAATTGCTTGTGGTAGTCCATATTAAAATTTTCAGTTGGTTAACATACGAATTTCACTTAAAAAGTCACTTTCTTTGGTTTTTTTGCAAGTTTAAGAGCATTTTGAGAAGAAGTCGAAATATGGGTGATATTTGAAAAACACAAAAGTTCGGAATACTCATGATAATTTCTCAAATAAAAAGAAATGAATCATAGTGTACCACTTCTTATTTAAGAGAATATTGCAGTATGTTTACAAAACAACCAATAATTGGAATTACCTATTTCAACAAAATCAGCCCCAAAACTTTAGCTTGAGATTTGATGGTAAGGATCAGAAGGCAGAAAAGAAGAGTGAGCCTTGTTCAAACTTGAATCAATGTATCCATCCATATTATCATAAGACTCGCAACTGGCTTTCCTTGATGAATCAAAACTGGGATTTTTTATGAAGTGGGTTCATTTCAAGGAGTAGTGAACTTTTTTGGTCACTCAAAGAATCCCTCTTTTACAAACAAATCAGAAATACCCCTTTTCGGCTTAAGGCCACTTTGACCCTCATTGCAAAACATACTTGCCCAGAATCTAGTATATTAGCTGCTTGTTATCTGCCATTGCTAAAATGCTAATTTGCTATCAGATCAGACTCTATAT
>SNQN01001339.1:0-23718 GCA_008642245.1 Bassia scoparia
TACTCATTTGGGGAGACACATTTAGGTGTCTACAGCTATAAATTGAAAGGGAAAAGGCAATACCTTTTGAGACCCAGAAGTGTTAACATTTGCTTTCTTCTTCTTCCTCTTCTTATTATCCTCAAATTCTTCACTCGAACCACAGAAAAACAAAACAATTCAGGATCAAAATGCGACTAATTCCACCAAATAAACTAGATCCAGTCAAAACATAAAAAACCCAAACAAAATCACCATAACATGYAGTAGATCGAACAATTCGATTGATAAAAGGGGAAAAATGAAGAACCTTGACACGAGTATTGATGTGGCTACAATCAGCAGCAACACTAGGAGTACCAGCAAGATCRTAAAGAGAGAGAGAGTGGAGAACAGTAGGTTCATTCTGCTTCATCAACATGGAGAGGAGTTTCCCTATTAAAAATATACCAAAAAATTAASGATTAACAATACCAAAAAATTCAGAATTCACAATACCAAAAAATTAAGAAGAAAAACAAAAAATCGGAAAACAAATTACGAGAATTAAAACCTAACCCAGAAAATTACGAAAATTAAAACCAAACACAGAAAATGAAATTCAATCTTCTTTAAAACAAACCCATAAAATTAAAACCACTTTCTATAACCTAGAAAATCTGAGATCTAAAAAAATGAAAATCAGAAAACGAAAAAAAAATCAAAGAAACAAAATCAATACACTCAATTATTTTCAAAATATTATAGATCTAGAGAATCAATATTTAAAAGTTTGTGTTGAAGTTTTACCAGCTGATCTACAAAGTCATTCTGAAACTTTGCTTCTGAGTGAATCTCTTGTGCTACCTATATCAAGTCCATGCATCAGATACCAATACTACTAAACAAACAAAAGGATAGCCAAAAGACATAACTGAGCTTGAGCTCGGATAAGGGTCATTTGCTGCATTGATACAAAAAAATCGAAACAAAAAAAGGCAGAAAATCGAAACCACAAAAATAAATTAATATACATGAAATTTTCAATTTTTTWAAAAAAAAGAAAGTTAAAACAATTGACCCAAAAAAACGAAAAACATAATCCACTACCCCAATTTTTATACATCTAAAAATTAAAGAAACGAAATAAAATTTCCAGAAGATCAAAAATTAAAGAAATGAAATCAAAAACGAAACCTAGATCACGAAAAATCAAAAGATCAATTACCAAAAAAGGAAAACGAAAATTTTCAGAAAATTTTCAAAAAAAAAACGAAAAACATAAACCACAACCCCAATTTATAGATCTACAAATTTTGAGTTAAAAACCCTAAAAAAATGATTTGAATTACAAACTAATCTGGCATTTGGGTGAGGGCGGTGAAGTAGATGAATGTCGTGGCGATGAGAGCGGCGAAGTAGATGAGAGCATGCAACGACGAAGGGGCAGAGGTGGTTGCTTGAACTGTAAATTTTGAGTTGAGGTGAGGATGGTCGTGGTGTTGGCGTTGCGCGGCGTCGTTGAAGGCGCAGGTGGAGGCGGTGGTTAACGGCGCGGTGCGTGGTGGTTGAAGGCGAGAAAATGCAAAAACCCCAAAAAACCCACAATAATTTTGATGTTGAGAGGATAAAAAAGGACGGTGGCGGAGGAGATAAGAGGGGTTGATGCGTGGTGGAGATTTGAGATTAGATGAGGGAGAAGAGAGGAGGGCTGAGATGAGATGGAGAGGAGAGAGGGTGGGCGGAGAGGATGAAGGGTTGAGGAGAGAGAGTGGGAGGAAAGGATGAGGGGTTAAGGAGAGAGAGTGGGATAATAAGAGGATATAAGGCTGAAAGTCTGAAACGTGGATAATGGTTTGCAATTTTTTTAAAAAAAATTCAAAATGTATACCGACCGAAAAATCAATCGGTAATAAATTTTGTTTTTTTTTAATTTCGTGTTGATGGAGGGAAAGCTTTGGGGGAAAACAAATTAATAACTTACCGACCGATTTATCGGTCAGTACACCGATCAAATTTAAAATCGGTTGGTAATACCGACCGATAATTCGGTCGATAAATTACACCGACTGAATTTTTTTCGATCGATATTTTCGGTCGGTCTTAGGCGAAATTCTAGTAGTGTCGAACCTGACCCGTTTAATTAGTAGGTCGTGTCGTGTCGGGCCATTAATTTAAACGGGTCAAAATGCTCGACCCAAACTCGCTAATAACGTGTCGTGTTAGCGGGTCGTGTCGCATTTTATCAGTTCTACGTAGAGCTATGGATCCAACTTTTGATGTAAGASCGCTAACTTTCGGTTCAGCAGTTTGTGGTGTTCCCGGAATGACGAACCTTGTCTKTCCACTCTTCTATGAACTTTTCCTTATGCTCCAGCCATGTTTTGTCGAGGTACTCCCCAATCTTTGTTTTTCCTTCCTCAATATCAGAAAGAGCATCCCTAAGTTTCTCCTAGGGGTATTGAACCCAATACCACTGGTTTAAGAGGCTTGTCTTGTTCTCCTTGTACTCCTCCTCTGTAGYAGAGTGAAGTAATCTTGACCACGATCCTCTGCCAAATTTTGTGGCCATTATTCCAACTTGGCTCGTCTTCTTCCTAACCCAACCCTCAACATCATGATTGATATGCCATGTTAAAAGCAAGTGAGCCAAATAAGGAAATATCTCACGAATATGGGTGAACAAAGCAAGCTCTCGATCAGTCACAATGACATTCGGTTTGACACGATTCCCGATCAAGTTTGCAAGCATCTCGAGAAACCACTTGAAACGAATTCAATTTCAATAATAATTCTATCATTATATCGTCAATTAAGTATTGCGTAACTTAAAATTATTAGTACCTATAGTTAGCCTCAACTTCCGTCTTCAACAATGCCCAACCAATCAAAAAGTTCATGTTCGTCGGAGTCACTCCTATAACCTCCACCAAAGGATACTTGTACATACCGATTTGTCTTGTATGTTGAATCCAAAAGTATCACATGCGGATAAGTGCTAAGGAGGTTCACTGATTCTCGATAAGCCACGAAAGCACGAGTAACACACCCAGTCTCATCAGAATCAAGTCAAAACAAGTACTTATGCTTAGCTGCTAGTGTGAGTAACCGTTGATCGAGATTCTTGCCCTCGGTCTTGTGTCACTTCAACCAATCTCTATAGTTGTTGATGTGCTTCTTGTTAAATTCAACTCAGGAAAGTGGAGTTTAATAGATCTCAGAATCRGAGCAGGTTTAACTTGCGCATCAGTCATGTCACTAATCATTTTTACRGCGGGGGGAGTCATGACGCCAAGCTGTCAGTGACCCTCCGCATACACCATCAGTCTGTGGTTGTGCTTGCCACCATTAGTCATAGTGTACACGCACCACAACGCATTTAGAAAATCCATCATGTCGAGTGAAGTACGAGTTGTAGTCCGTCCCCTCGACTACGCGTGTAGGTGACTAAATACATTAACAAACAATAAAAATATCAGGCACAATAAAGTAAAATTTAGTTCAAATTATGAAACAGATTAAGCAAAATAATCAATCGAATTTCATAATTACAATTAAAATGGTCATGTAAAATACGTTGTTCTAATTAATTAATTAATAAGAAGATTAATTAAGAATTTCAAAACTTGAAAAACAACCGCTAAAATAATTAAATTCGAATAAAATCATTAAATTTAATTAATTACGAAATTTAAAACTAAAAAAGGGCAAAATTATTTGRAATTCATTTTTTTAAAAAAATGGCACTTGGAAAACGCATCCAACACCATGGTTGGGGCGCCTAGCCTAGGCGTCACACCCATGGTTCCCACACCTATACCAGGCATGAGGTCCATGGGTGTGACGCCTGGGCAGGTGCCCCAACCATGATGTTGGGTGCGTTTTCCAAGCGTCATATCTCCTTATTCTTTAGGCGTGTAGCGAATAGTACCTCGACTTCGTTGGCCATTTCTCTTCCGATGACTACTCCGACGTGTTCCGGCTAGAATTTCGACGGTGATCCGATAGTACTTGCCGGAATTTGGTGATCGATGGTGGTCAACGATGCATTACGGAAGTCAATGAGTGGCTAGTGAGAAAAGTGAGTGGGGGGTATGTGTGRAAGTTTACACAAAATGTGGACTTTGATTCTAGTAAAAGCGGATTTCGTTTAGCACTCCAATTACGAGAATAATTTCCCCTATTCACAGAATCACAGATTACTGAAATGGCCTAGGAATTTCCCATTTTGCCCTCCATCTCTATCAAAATTATGAAAACAGACCGTTGATTTACTCGTACTTCGTATTAGGTTTTCGGTGAGTAGCAACTACGAAATTACGAATCAGCAGGGTTTAACTCCTAAACCTTCAACAGCCAACTCTTTACCAACAGTTAACACTACCACTGCAAATTCGTTCTATCTACGATTCAATCTTCACCTTTCCGAGGTATATTCATTCGTCACAGCATTTTATCAAAGGTTGTAATTAATTTATTAGGTAGAAACCAAGTTTTGAAGCAAACTTTTAAGTTGTTCATGTTTTTCACAGGCAAAACAGCACCCCACTATGTTTACATCTTTATTAACCCCGAAAATATCTTATCTTTCACAAAGTTTTCATTTTCATTCGATAATTTCGAGTGTTAATGTCATAATGTGTTATGATTTCATCATCATTATTTTGGGTTGTTTTCGATTGGCTTGATTATATTGAATATGGATTACCCGGCCAATACTTTGAATTAACACGTCTTTTAATACATACCATAAATAAGTACAAAAATTAATTTGTAATGATTTTTTGTCAAAAACCTACAAATTATTTCTAGCAACAAAAGTTATTTAACAAATTCAAGTATGCTTACATTGCACAAAATTTATGGTTTCATACATTTGATAACATCATAAATAAATAAAATAATAAAAATCATATAAAACATATTTTTTTAACTATTATATTAAATTTGTATAATTAAATCTCAAAACAAAAAAATAACATCATAATATATTATCAAGATAAAAATTAGACAAATTGATAAAAATATTTAAATTAATATATATCATATTTATTTAAAATAACACTATTGTTAATCTGTAACTAACCTTTAGAAACATCAAACATTAAATATTTTATTAAATAAAAGATATACCAATAAAATTTGTAGTACGGTTTATTGTACAAAGTAGATAGCAAAAGTCATAAATAAATAAAGAAATAAGTACTATTATTAGATTGATGGTTTTTTTAAGTAAATAATTTATGGAGTAGAGTAGAGTAGAAATATTCAAAAATTTATGATCCATGATACAGCGATCTGATCTAAAAATCGAAAATATGATCCAATTTTTAAGGTTTAAATACGAGAGATATCGAATCGATATCCTAAAATTACCAGATCGAATTCAAATCATTTTTTAAAACATATACGGATGTGAAATATGTATTATTATTAAATAATAAAATAATACGGAAAAAAATACGGATAAAGAAATTAACAACAAGAGTATAATATATCTATATATATATATAGGTATATATTATCTATATATATATATATATATATATATTATATATATATATATATATATTATATATATAATAATATATATATATATAATATATATATATGAATTATACGCGATCCGGTCGATCCGTTTCGAAATTTCGGATATCTGATTCGAAATTTCATATGTCGGATTAGATTCGAATCGGAAAGTTGATGATTTTATGAAGTAACATTCTAAGTAAATAGATGAATAATTATTATTATTTTTAATTAAACCTAAGTAAATTTGAAAAAAACATCAAATGATATGTATAGATTAGATTTTGACAATATATGAAACAAAATTATCTATTAATCTCATTATATAAGCCAAGGGGAGCAATGTGTTCCCCCTAGGAAATGTCTTATTCGCCCCTGGTAAATATAACTAACATATTTAAATCTTCCTTAATTAATTCACTCCTATTATAAAATTTCAATCAAATGAAGTTTAATTTATCAAATAAACTACTACTTAAAACCTAAAACATTGATAGTAAAAAAATTATGATTGAAAAAAAAAACTACAATTCATAAAACAAATACAATTCAAAGAGCGTGAAATATAAATTAACAATTTTTTATCTTTTTTTTTATTTCTTTTACAAGTTTCAAGTACGCATAGCGTGCACTAAAAAACTAGTAATAACTAATACTAAAGCAAAATCCACCTTCGAAATTTTCCCTCCAAAAATTTCCGCTCATATGCCATTAATTAATAGTGACATAAAAAACACAACTAATGAATATAAATTAATAATTACGCTTTGAAAATGAAAGTGATCATTTAACTACTACTATATCAACAATACATCTAATTTTTTCGTCTTGGTTACTTTGAAAAGAATATTTTAAACATTTATCAATAAGATAGTCAGATCAACAATATAAAAGTTTTCTTTATCATGTTTCGATAAATTTAAGAGTTCGAGTGTTCTTTTGGGTTTACCTGGTATTTTTTTAAAGTAAAGAATCAAAAATATTTAATCTTAATATGAAATTTTGATGGAGTGCCCTGAGATTTATGGTATTTCATGGATAATTAATTTTAGCCCATAGGGCTATGTATAGGGTATTTAAAATGGAAAGAAATTTTCCAATCAAACATTTATTACCTTGATAATTGTGTGATTTTAAAATGTTTTCTTTTAATTGTTTCCATTTACAGAAGTGCATTAATTTTTACCCTTAAAAAAAAGTGTATTAATTTTTATTCATAACCTAAGAGCTACATATAACATAATCCTTAATTTCAAGGGAAATTTCCCCAAATACCCCAATTGTTAGGCCTAATAGCTGATGTACCACTGAAATTTTCGAGTTATCTCATGTACCCTTGAGGTTAGTGGTTAATAGTTGAAATACCTTTAATACTAACGAACGCTAGGGCTCCGTTAGGATTTCATCCATTTCAACCATTAAAGCTAACTAATTAAATATTAACCACTTAAAACTAATTAATTAATCTTATAATTAAAACTAATTAAAAAAATTAAAGAAAAATTCAAACTAATTSATCGTTTAACTTTTCTTACTTGCTCTTTCTCTCTCCTCCATTCTTATCTTTCTGCCTTCTTTAATGTCCTCAAGTCCCTYAACAACAACAAAAACAAATTTGAACTACACAAATTCAAACAACAAAAACAATTTATTTGAACTGGAGTACACAACTTCAAACAATAACAAAGAACACTAGACAAATTCGAACGACAACTAAAATAATTAAATTTGAAGAAATTTGAATTTCATCAATAATAACAAATGGTARTACGCAAAAGAAAAAGACGAAATAATCGGGAAAAATGGAGYTTTTGTGTTCGAATATCTTATTTGCAAGCAAACGAATACACACATTCCACGAACCCACGACCACCACCCAYGACTCCAGCCTAGTTTTGAACACACGAACACACATAACCCACGACCACCAACCCAYGCGACCCGTGACACACGGCTCACAGTGCCAACCCATGAACCCACCACCCACAAGTAGGAAATAGAAAAACTAACATTAATTCATATTGTTCTTGATACTAATTCGACTAACCAGATTTGAATTGTTGTTGTTTTTACTTGTTCAAACTCGGATTTGAACAAATTGTTGTTCTTGTTATTGTTTAAACTCGAATTCGTTCAAAGTCGAATTTTTTGTTGTTGATGGAAAATTTGTTGTTATTGTTGTTCGAAATTATTGTTGTCGTTGTTCTAATTTGTTGTTGATGTTTAAAATAAAGACGATTAGTTGAGAAGAGAAAAAATGTAGCCATGAAGGAGGGAGAAAGGGTGGAGGAAACAGAAGCAAGAATAAGTAATTAATAAAGTTTTTTTTTGTTAAAAATTAGAAAGAAGCAATTAAGGTTAAATTAACRGAAACTTAACGATCGTTAGTCATAGGAGTAATTGAGCTATTAACCCCTAACCTCAGAAGTATATGGCGTAATTTAAAACCTCAAGATACATCAACTATTAACTATTAAGCATAAYCTCAGGGGCATAGTAGGAAATTTTCATAATTTTAACATCGATTGAAAACATTAATCGTTGAACACGCGAGTTTCTAAAAAGAGCAATAACAAGATACAATCCGCAAAATTAACGGGTCAGGTTCGGGTCGGATATCTCAACCCATATGCAATAACACGTTTCGAGAATTTTTTTATTTTTTGATATGTTACCTTTTGGGCCAAACAATAAAAAGCCCAATTACATAATCTAATCTACCCAATACGGAGTAGTCTAATGTAAACCCAAAAAAAATCACAATTCACAATCCAAACTCCTTTCTCTCTCCTCACCGCTACTGTTCGGCGTGGCCCCACTCACTCGACGGACGGCGTCTCTGGTGTTGCGCTGCTGCTGGTATTGTTGCATTGTTGCATTGCCACTGCTCTATGGTTGCTCGATCTTAATATCATTCTTAGGGTTTCGCTTTTTTAAGGTATTCTTCTTCTCTCTCCTCTTCTTCCCCCATTTTATAATGTTATTCCAATTTTCCAGTTTTTTTTTTTTTTTTTTTTTTTTTTTTTTTTTTTTTTTTTTGCTGGAGTTTTTTCTGGATTTTATTATGAGTTTTGTTTCAACTTCTCTATTGTTTGGGAGGTTCTGTATTGTTGTTTGGTTTGGGTGATTTTGGGGCAGAATTATTTATGATATTAGGGCTGAATTTGAAGACCAACAATGAAATTTAATAATTAAACTACAACAAACAAAGAATAACACATTTTCTGGATGGGAATATTAACTGATTTTGTAAATTACTATGTTAATTATTATTATTTTTTTCCCTTTTAAACTACCTATTCCCATATTAGCATATGGCATCTGTTCATCGAATAAATGGTATTTTAAAAAAAAATTAATTAAATGAAAATAGTGTGGAACTGCCATGYGTCATCATTGTATGCAAGAACCCTGTTATTAAATATAGTAATAGATATGGATTATTTCAGGTGTTGAGATGATTGCGACAGTATTTGTGGCTTTTATTTGATCGAATTCCATGTGGGTTTTAGCTAAGAGGTCAGTTTTTGGTGGAAATCTGAGCAAGAATTCTTTTTTTATTCGTCAAAACTCTGCTTCTGCTGCTGCACAGTTGGTTTCTTGGTTCACTGATTCTAGTAGTTCTGATGAACAAACGATTTTGCCTTCGAACAGTAGTGGTAGCAGTAGCAGTAGTGATTTAGAAGATCATTTGCATGAATTAGATACCAATAGGGTCATTGAAATCCTGCAGGATTTGAAAAGAGAACCAAAACAGGCCTATTCGTTCTTTATCCATGCCAGGGAATGTGGGTTTCGGCACAATGTCGAAACGTATGTCTCGATCATTAGAATACTGTGCAACTGGGGTTCGGTCGCTATGTTGGAAGGTTTGTTATTGGAGGTTATTAAGTCTGATGAGGAAGAACTGGGTTTCGACATGTCTGAGTTGCTGGAATGTCTTCTAGAGACTCTTGAGGCTGAAAAGACCAGTTCACTTGCTAGGGTGATTGATGCCTCTGTGAAGGCCTATATTAGTTTGGGTATGTTTGATGAGTCTATTGATGTTTTGTTTCAAACACGAAGGCGGGGTGTGATACCTTGTATATTAACGTGCAATTACCTAATTAACAGCTTGATTGAGCACGGCAAGGTGGACATGGCTGTGGCTATATACCAACAGTTAAAGAGGATAGGTTTGAACCCCAATGTATATACTTATAATCTTATGATTAAAGGATTTTGTAGAAAAGGACAGATAGAGGAAGCAATTAATGTTCTCAAGGAGATGGAGGATGCTGGCGTAAACCCTAATGAATATTCTTATGGCACATATATTAAAGGACTTTGTTCGCTTCAAAAATCAGATGTGGCATATCAAGTGTTAAAAGCTTGGAGGGATTCTGCTGTTCCTTTTGACAATGTTGCTTATGACCTTGTGGTTCATGGCTTCTGTAATGAGAATAAATTGAGTGAAGCGGAGACTGTTTTATTTGACATTGAAGACCAAGGGTTGACACCAGGAGTGTATTCTTTTGGTTCTTTGATTCAAGCATATTGTAAGAAAGGAAATATTGAAAAAGCTTTGTCTCTTCACAATGACATGATGGAAAAAGGTGTGAAAACAAATTGTGTTATTGTGAGCTCTATTCTTCAATGCATGCGTGACATGGGATCCTTTGCAGATGTTCTCGTTCATTTCAAAGTGTGTAGGGACTCGGGGATTTTTCTTGACATAGTCTGTTATAACATAGCAGTGGATGTTATGTGCAAAACGGGAAGAATTGATGAAGCCTTGGAGCTTGTTGATGAGATGAAAAACAGAAACTTGATCCCCGATCTAATTTACTACTCAACTCTGATCAATGGCTACTGCATTGAGGGAAAAATTGCTGATGCTTGGAATGTTTTTGAAGAAATGAAAAGGAAGGGAATTGAGCCTGATATCATCACCTATAATATACTTGCTGGTGGGTTTGCAAGAAATGGCCTTCTAAAGCAGGTTTTGGGCTTTCTCAACTACATGAAATCCCTAGGTTTGATGCCTGACGTTGTCACTCACAATAAAATCATTGAGAGTTTTTGTGTAGCAGGGAAGGTGAAAGAAGCAGAATTGTTTTTGAAAAATTTGAAGGAGAAGTGCTCAGATAATTACTCAGCTATGATTAATGGATACTGTGAAGCAAAACATACACTGGAAGCTTTTGGCCTRTTTGTCAAACTGTACAAACAAGGAATTTTTCTGAAAAAGAAGACGTGCTTGAAGTTGCTTGATAGCCTATGCATGGCAGGTGAAGTTGAGAGTGCATTTGTGTTGTTTGAAACAGTGCTGATCTCAGAAGGAAAGCCTTGTATTGTAACGTACTCAAAGCTTATGTCATTTTTTTGCAGTTCTGGAGATTTAAAAAAGGCTAGGTGGGTGTTTGACAATTGGATCAAACTAGGATTAATTCCTGATGCAATTATGTATACAATTATGATAAATGGGTACTGCAAGTCTAATTGTATAATGGAAGCCTTTGAACTTTTGAACGATATGAAGGGCAGAGGTATTATGCCTGATGTGGTCACTTTCACAGTTTTGCTTGATGGTTGTTTAAAATCGAGTTTGCTGAAGTCAGGTTCTTGTACAAATGATTCTCAAAGAGCGAAAGCCACAAAATATGAGTCATCAATTAGGAGTGAGATGTTGGAAATGCAGGTGAAGCCTGATGTTGCCTGTTATACTGTGTTAATAGACAAAAGGTGCAAATTGAATGATGTCCAGGATGCCATGGAGCTGTTCCATGAAATGCTGAATAATGGTCTGCAGCCTGACAATGTGACATACACAGCTCTCCTTTCTGGTTGTTGTAGAGTACAGGATGTGGGCAGAGCTGTGACTCTTCTCGATGCAATGACTGAACAGGGTGTACAGCCTGATGAGATAACTCTGTCTGTGTTAGAACACGGTATATTAAAAGCTAAGAAAATAGAGCTCTGGCACTCGGGAAGCTGATGAACAGTTCCAGTTTCAACAGTTTAATTTAGTGGGTGAGCTCAGTGACCATTGAAGGTTAGTAAAAAATATGTTAACCTTTTGTGCTTATTTGTGTAGTTAGATGATTTTATAATGGCATTCAGAAATCTGACGGATACTTATGCCAATCTTATAAAAATATGTTAATGTATTCACTTGCCCCTCGTTCTTCCCCAATTTAATGAATCCCCATCACCCACCAGGCCACCACCGTAAGATATTCTAATTCCGCCCTGAAAGGCTGTATTGACCCTGGTACATTTTTGTTAGTTGATATAAAAMTTGTGTGGAATAAGCTTAGAACTATTGTTTCTTTGTGTCTATGGCCATGCTAACTTATGGATAACTAGGCAACTATAGCATACGTATCTGGTATGTTTATCTAAGTGGACAACATTTTGAAGATGCCTGATCTGGGCCACCTGGCTGGAACTGCTGAACCCAAGAGTCAGATGGCATTGATGCAATGTGGAAGCTAGGTGAGGAACCCAAATTCTGATACATATTTGATTATCGTGGCTATCTTTTGCTTTTCCTATCTTCCCAACTTATATTTTTATGGTGGCTAAACTGAAGAATTGCTTGGTTAGGTTACAAATAGGTTTACAGTTGATGGTACTATGTCTCTTAGTTGTCTAATTCTGGGTATAGAATTAGAAGCGAGGATTGAGTCTTATAATTTATTTGTYGAACCCTTTTGTCATTACATTATTGTCACTGAAGTTTAATTGATTAATGCACTCTCAACTTCACCTTCCATGCATAGGGGTAGCCAAATTGATAAGATGTGCTTAGAACTTTTGTTCCCCATGGTATTGGTATCTAGATATTGAACATGCTGTCTGTATTTGATGGAAATTATTTTACAATCAATGTATACGTCATTGGTCTTCCTTTTGTGGTTGCRTTATTTTCCAGAGTTGTCTGGTTGGCAAAGTCCCACAAATTGGCTTTCAATATAGTTGTGCTGCTTAATAGACTTGAATACAGAGTGGCTGTTATGACCTATGAGGCTTTTGTTTAAATCTGCGTAAACAAGAGTGAGATAAGTTGGCCTCAGTTTGTTATAGCTGATGCTAGCTATTTCGAATGCCTTTCAAGTATTAACTTTTTTATGTTTTTATTTGTTATAGTACTCCATCTGTTACCTAATGTTGTTCACGTTTCTATAATCAGTGTTTTGTTAAATCTTTCCCATAAGGAAAATAACTTCATTGTTATTCTTTATATTATATGGAAAAGGGCCAAAATTTATTAGGGGCAGTTTGGTATGGGGTAATCCAGAAAGAAAAAACGAGTATTTTTTGTTGTTTTGAATAATGTGATTATTTTTTGCAAACTTAGTTTTAAAAGGTGCAAGGCGCACCTCAGACGCAAAGGGTACTTAGAGCCTAGGCGCAAGGCACAAAGCAAAGGCGCGCGCCTTTTGTAGGCGAGGTGCACCTAGCATATTAGATATTTGAGACGGTGAATATTATAAAAACAATGGAAACACATCAATTAATAACTCAGGTCTAAGCTACTTGCAAAAAGCGCAAAGGYGCGCCTCACTTAAGGCGCTCTAAGGCGCACACCTCTTTGAGCCTCTTGTAGGTARGGCGCGYCTCGCCTATAAAAAGCCCATTCTCCTAAGCCTTGAAAAGCCTTTAGCCTAGCAGGCGCGCTTTTTACAACTAAGTTTGCAAATATTAGTAATTATGTGCTTTTCTTAAACCCCTCCTCGATTCCAAATGGAAACGCTAGTAGGGATTCTCGGGAATTGAGGCAGTATTGTTTAGTTAGGTTTGACATGAGTTTTTGTCCCTTTTATGGTATTTTTAACTGTTTCTTTGTTCTTTTTTTCTTTCTTTCCTTTTCTTTTACCAAGTTATAAGATGTATATCATGTAAAAGTACTCCCTCCGATCCTAAATAGTTGCTACATATGCGAAAAACACAAATATTAAGAAATGGGTAGGTGGGTGTGCGGACTACATGTAATGATTAATAAAGTGGGTTGGTAGGGGTGTTGTAGTAATTAAAAGATGAATAATGACAAAAATAAGGGTAAAGTTGTGAAAAGATAATAGACCTCACA
Organism: Bassia scoparia; assembly: GCA_008642245.1. Lineage (NCBI taxonomy): Eukaryota > Viridiplantae > Streptophyta > Magnoliopsida > Caryophyllales > Amaranthaceae > Bassia > Bassia scoparia. Next base: position 13,562 of record SNQN01001339.1, read on the forward strand.
ATCCTAAAATAGAAATGTAGCCAGTATAAAAAATCGGCCCAAAAAGGAAAATGTAGTAACTACTTCCTCCGTTTCGGAATAGACGCTATAGATGAGAGTAGCACGGACTCCTAGGTAAAATTTGGGTGGGATGATTAAATGGGTAGAAGGGTAGATGATTAAGTGATATTAGGGAGTTGATTAGTGGAAAAATAAACCACCCTCCATTAATACACCACAGAACACCACCCAACACCCAAACAACCACCACTAACACCACCCAACACCCACACAACCCCACTAAACAACACAGAATACCCACGCAACCCCACCTAACACCACCCCATCACGCCACACCATCACGCACCATCAACACCCATTGAGCACCATGACCCACCACCAACAAACAACGTCCAACGAATTTTCTTTTCGGACCACCAACACCCAGTGAAACCACCAACAAACAACACCCAACAAAACCAAATCACGCACCAAACACGAAACTACCAACAAACAACACCCAACAAAACCAAATCACGCACCAACACCCAACGAGCACCACCAAATCTCGAGCCAACACCCACGCAACACAACCACCGCTAGATCTGATTTCACTGGGTTCCGAGTTGGTTTTGGCTCGCGATTGTGCTCATGGTTGTGGCATAGTCGTGTCGCAGATGTGCTCGCGAAGGTGCTGCGGTGTGCCGACTTCCGGTGGCTCGCAGTGAAGTGTGCWGTYGTGGGTGGTGGCGATTGGGAGGAGAGAGAAATTGTTGATGACAATTGGGAGGAGAGAGAGTGGTGGTGGTGGCGGTTGGGAGGAGAGAGAAAGTGGCAGTTGGGAAGAGAGTGTGGTGGTGGCGAGGAGAGAGAAAGTGGTAGTTGGGAGGAGAGAGAGTGTGGTGGTGGCGAGGAGAGAGAGAGAGAGAGGGAGGGTGGTGGTGGTAGAGGGGGTAAGATTAAAAGGTGGGATGGATTAGTTAGGATAATAGGTTGATTAAATTAGGTTAATTAGTTTTGGTTAGAATAATTAAGTATTTTAGTAAGGTTAAATTGGTAATTTTAACTATAAAAACTTGCCAAAAGAGGAAAGAAAATGAAGTGTAGCAAGTAATGTGAAACAAGCCAAAAAAAGGGAAGTGTAGCGAGTATTCTGWAACGGAGGAAGTATTTAGGATCGTGTGGAGTATAAAATTATTTGCATCTATTATAATCATGGTAAATTTGGTTCATGAAKCCGACCCCACTTATGGGACTAAGGCTTTAATTGATTTATTGATCATGGTAATTTTGAAAACTAACAATAGAAAAGTGCAGGCCACTTTAACTGATTTCCTTTTTTTGGTTTTTAGTTTCTAAAATACAGGAAATTTAAAACAAAAAACGATGATGAATAGGCCCTTAGTAGGTTGTTTCTCTGGTTTTCTTTGATTGTTTCCAATGTATCTTTGGAAAGAAGTGTTGTCGTCTTTCTCCCCCTTCAAGTTCACTAGATTACTTTTCTTTTTCTTTTGAAAAGTGTACAGTGTTTATATTAACTTTTTGGATGGAAGGAGAGAGTAAAGGGGACATAAAGTACTTGTATGTTTTAAGAGTATTCAACTATGACCTTGAGAGAATAATACCTTCTTTATTTTCTTGATATGAAGCCCTTAGAATTGTGCTTTTACTTTTGTTACTTACCTTATCTATATCCCTATAACTCTAATGCATTATTTTTTTCCTCTTGTTTTTAATTACTTTCTACCTTGAGACGAAAAACTCAATGATTTTATGTGCGAGTAAAGGGTTTACAATCTAGAAATGATGTGTTTTACAAGTTGTACATGAGCAATAATTAAGAGTATGTTAGGTAATGTGTATGTTAAATTATCACCACTTAGAAGAATTTTCTTGCATCACTTGTCCTGTGCTGCTTAAATGATAGTTCAATGGACCCTTGAGAGTTTTGCATTAAGTTTCATTATTCACAGTAGCAAATTTATACTTAGAAGTGGCCACTGTTTTATGCTTTAGGCTATCTGTTTCAATGTACTTCCACCTGGACTTCCTCGCTTTTACCAACCTCTTGTTTACTTTTTTCTGCAGGCGATTACTAGATGTCAGCTGGAAAAGTAAAAGCAATTCACTGCATGGAAAGCTCAAGCAAGTATGTGCACTTTTTGGTATTCATTAAATCATAGTTTAGTTGTGAATTGATTCAGTGTATACGATACTTATTTTTCCTGAAATTCCGTTCCGTCATATACTCATATCTTGCAGTGAAAAGAACAAAACCTTATTAGAAACTTTACTGCACTGTACATTAGACATGTAGAAGTAATAGGTAGCTGYACATTAGACATGTAGAACTGTAGAAGTAAGAGGTAGCTGCACATTAGACTCATATAAGTAAGAGGTAGCAGCACGTTAGACATGTAGAAGTATCAGGTAGCTGCACATTAGACATGTAGAAATAACAGGTAGGTGCACATTAGACATGCAGAAGTAACAGGTAGGTGCACATTAGACATGCAAAAGTATCAGGTAGCTGCAAGGTGCTACTTCATATAAGAATTTTCTTGATTAGTTTCTGGGACACTGGGAGGGAAGAAAGGAATTCTTGCCAATTGCGAACTCTGGAATTGATTCATTTATTCATGTTACACTTGCCTTTAGTAAGAGTTATTCATGGCTTTATATTAGTTTGACAGCCAATTACTCAATTATGTAATTCATCATTCCTGGTATGGGAGAKTACTAAAGAAGGGTAGCTATCATTCTGCTTGCTGCCAACCATACAATGCTTAATTATTGCCATTCTTTACTCAATAAAACTTCCTTGATTGCTTAGCCTTTTTTTCCCTCCTACCCCTGTTCTAGCATCTCCCCACTCTTGAGATGAAAGTACCTTTATAACAAATCAATGTCATTTTTTCGTAATAGATGTAGGTCACTTGACAACAAATGTGAGGACTTGTGATGGATTGACAAAGGATTTCCCTATAGTGACAACTGACAAGGCCAATCCAAGATGAGGTACCGTGGTGTATGTTGTTTGCAGATGATATTGTATTATTTGTTGATGAAACCAAAACCGGGATTAATATCAAGTTAGAGCAAAGGAGAGAAAAGTTGGAATCTAGAGGATTTAAGCTAAATCTAAGTAAGACTTTTTATTTGGATTAATTCTACAAGACTAGAGCATCAAAATGTCGGGTCTCTAGAAAGGAGCATATTCAAAAAGTAGGAGTCACAGAGATGGCGGATGCAGATGTTGAGATGGATGTGTGGGAACACTCTATGGGATAGAATCATAAATGAAGTTATCTGTAGGAAAGTTGGTGTTGCGGATATTGCAAGCAAGTTAAGGTAAAGTGTAGAATAGTGGGATAAGTGAGATTTCAACGAGGTAAAGGGATATCGAAAATGACTTGGTGGGAATCAGTTAGAAAGGATTTGTAACAAATAGATTTACAAGAGACTTCTCGGAGGAGGAGGAAAATCTTTATAGATGACTTCTTGGAATAATCACTTTTGGCGACACCACTTATGGGACTAAGACTATGATTGATGTAGGTCACTTGAATTCTTTGGCAACCAATACTGTCTTCTATATCCAACTTTCATGGTGAAATTGGTTTTTTTAAGTTTGGAAACCAATCTATTGTGCTGTAATTGGCCTGAATTTTCAAAAACAGAAAAAAAAGTGGGATCATATGTGTTACAGTAATATTGCCAATTAGGAATTCCAACTTAATAGAGTTTAAAAGTTTGTTTATATTGTCGAGAGTCAAGACTCAAGACTAGGTTTTGATTTTCCTGTTCAGTTATAAGAAAGGTGCTGTTTTTTATGAATGGTAGAACATATAATTGTAGCCATTATTTATCGTGCAATGATTCTTGGATTTTCTTTTTCCGTCTATATCAAAAAGTCCATGCTTAATAATGTCCATGTCAAATTAAGATATGGTTGGGCCAGTGCCATACTGCCATGCATATGTTATAACTGAAAGTTTTGTGTTTGGTTTTGATATGCAGGTCAAATGGTCTGCATTTGCTTAATGGTTTTTTACTCTAATGGCTTTTCAAACCAATTAGGAAAAATATTTGTCGAAAAAGTGTGCGCTTTTAATGAATTCTCCTCAATGCGAAGTGTTAGAACTCTTATTGGTGAGATGATTAGTTCAGCTTTTTTTTTTCAACTTTCCTTTTCTAAACATATACTCATATGCAACTTTTCATAGAAGCTTCTTTTATTCTACTATATTCTGCAATGATTTGAAGTGTTGACTTATAACTTGTCCAAAAAAAGGCTGGAAGAGATTTGCAAGAGGGGGTTCTGTTTATCCGTTCTTATAGTCCTTATGGCTTTAATTACCAGTAATGATTACGTTATACTTTCGAATTTCAGGAACAAGGAAGACAATTTATTATACTGTGATGTTTATTGTATAGTGGAAAGAATATTTATGAAAAAAACCCACTTAATAAGTTTGTTTTTAAATAATAACTAAGTTTTTATTTTTTTTGGTTGGAATCGCTACCATTTCATGTTTATTGTTAATTTGCCATTCCTTCAAACTTAGTTATTAGATGGATATATTTTTTTAAACATGAGTTGTTTTTTTAATAAAAAAGTTGCTTTTATTAGGTGGTTTCCCAAACAATTTCCAAGCAGAAATAAGCCATTAAGATGTGTCTCATTTTATATTATCTAATGTTAGCACTGAGTGTAGTTCATAGTCTTCATACCAACTTACCAAGTATTTGAAGTACTTTCTGGTTGTAATGTTGCATACACCCATTCATGGATGTAAATATGTAATGGTGACATTGGAGGCCGCGCTCCCCCAATCTTGGTTGGGCACACCTTACATTTCCTCGAGCCTTTTTCGTTTCATTTCTTTCTGTTCTTTATTGGTAGCGTATTTTTCAAAATGTTTTGTGCTCATTTTATATCAACATTGAGTTTTACCATACTTTAATGCATCAAAATTTTGGGTGCTATTTTTTTCTACTACTTGCGTGGTTTGTGTACCAATACATTAATATCTGGATTCGGGAACACAACATTGGGCTTGTTTAGGTGTCACCAAAAGCTAAGCCTTGTGTGTGGGTTTTATCTATCTCTCATTCAATTATATACATTACAATTATTCTATATAGTGTATGTTTCATTGCCATTTATCTGGATTGTTTTTTGATTTCAGGTTACAGCTTGATTCAAAAATCTAAATGCTGAGAGTGCTGCTTTTTTTGCCTTTCCCATCTGCATGACTAGGTAAATTGTCCTCTGGATATTGTATCCATATCCATTAGTTTGCTCTGTTGAGTGTTGCCAGGAACTTTGTTCGATCTGGTAGCATGGAATGTGGAATGATAATAAGTTTTGGATCGTCGAGGAATTCTTATATTTATACCTATTTGTGTGAACTGTACAATGCCGCACCTTAAAATTATAATTTTTTTTAGGAAAATTTGCCAAAAAAGACCTTTTATATACATTTTTTTGTGATAAAAGACCTTTTAAAAAAATTTATGTTAGAAGAGACCTAAAACCAAAAAAAATTTGTCGAGAGAGACCTTATAGGTGGTTTTGGCCTTTAACTGCAACACTCCGGCGTTGACCCACCCAATTCTATCTAATTGCACTCCATTTCACCCTTTACACTCCACACTACCTATTCCCTCCAAAAACATTAATTTTATTCTTATTTCATCACTTTCCTTCATTTATTCACTGTCATTTCATCCCATCAATGACCACAACCCTCCTTCATCCACCGCCTCCTTCGTCCCTTCTTCCTCCTTCGACCCAAGCAACGCAACCGCCGCGACCTAACCACCACAACCGTCGTGACCTAGCAACAATTCCGACCAAAATTTGCGCAAATTCAAACCTAAATTCGTCCAAATTCAAACCCCAAAATAATGTTGTTTCAATTAAATCTTTAATATATACTACTAAATTCGAATCAAATCTGGGTTTGTGGGTGAATTTCGCTTGTTAATGTGGCTTGAATTGGTGAACGAATCTTGGCTTTGAATTATATATGAAAAAATTTTTGAATAAATTTTTGCACAAATTTGGGAATGAATCTGGGTGGTCGATTTTGGGAACAAATCTTCGTAGTGGTCGATTTTGGGAACGAATCTGGGTGCACAAATTTGGGAACAAATCTTGGTAGTGTCGATTTTGTTGGCCTGTATGTGTGGCTGGTGTAGTGGTGGTTGTGCGGCGACTAGGGCTGTGTGTGGTGGTCGTGTGACTTGGTCCCAAATTCACGGCCCTAACCACGGACCACAATCGCGGCATAACAATAACAGTAGCTGCACAGCAGGGCAACAAGGGCCAGCAACGCAGCAACAACAACAACAACAACAACAACAACAACAACAACAACAACAACACATACAGCAAGACATAGAGGAGAGAAAGAGAGGTGTCGTCAAATAAATGCATGAAGGAAGGTGATGAAATAACAACAGCAACACATACATCAACAATGAAGTGGTAGATGAATAAATGAAGGAAAGTGATGAAATAAAAATAAAAGRGATGTTTTTGGAGGGARTAGGTAGTGTGGAGTGTAAAGGGTGAAATGGAGTGCAATTAGATAGGATTGGGTGAGTCAAAGTCGGAGAGTTGCAGTCAAAGGCCAAAACCACCAGCAAGGTCTCTCTCAACAAATTTTTTTTGGTTTTAGGTCTCTTCTAACATAAAATTTTTTAAAAGGTCTTTTTTCACAAAAAAATGTATATAAAAGGTCTTTTTTGACAAATTTTCCTTTTTTTTTAATATATATATTTGATTTATAGGGGTCCAAAATCAGAATTCTGCAACCTGATAGATGGTCCAACTGAATCAGAATCAGAAGATGAAGACCTTGCTGAGTTCAAATTATGGTATCGGATACATCAAGAGAAGAAGATGGAGCAAGGCACAGCTGGCCCAGAACAGCAGCCTCGACCAGAGTGAAGATCCTAAGCAGGAGCTGTAGCAGTATCGACACAGAGTTATCCCCTGCTGCCTTGTATAGTAACTGTAGCTATTAGGTTAGGTCTACATTATCTTTATTTCGGATACTAATTTTAGTATGGATGCGCTTGAGCTTTGTTTGCGGCTAGACAAGACTTTTCTAGAGTTCCGGGGTTGTGATTCATATGATAACAAGGGCTACTCCTCTGTTGGTCTCCGAATTACAGAGTTTCAATTTTACATACATAATCCAATTGTATATAGATGTTGCTGAGATAATAATGAATTCGAATGATGTTTGTTTATGGGCTCTCTCTATTTGTCTGAAATGGCTGAGGGTATGGGATCTTTTTTAATTTTCCATGCTGCACTCCCATTAGTGGAGAATGATATACCCTGAAGCTTTTGTGTAAAATTATTTCATCTTGTTATCTTATCATAATCCTTATTCTTGACATATTCTTGAGGAGGATACACTGATATAGCTTATATCTATGAAGGCTCGCGATGAGTAGATTCAGTATGACAAAATAAATAAAAATTTATAAAATTTCGAAGTGTAATTGATTAACAAAAAGAATCAAAGTGTAAGGGTAAGTAATTATAAACAATAAAGTTAAACTTTATCAAATTAAGTAAATTCTAATATGGAATACGATTGTTTGTGGTGAAAAGTTGATATGGTTACAAACCYATCTAAATTATCCGTATGAATGTGMTCTGTTGGAAAATCAATAAACTTCTCTTCTTTCAATCTACTTTTGCAGAAGTCAATATCATTTGAAAAAATTATACATTGAATAATATTTCYTTAAAAACATGAGAAATAATTAAAATTTTGTCATACATTGCTAATTAGCTATGTATGAAATACAATGAAGTAAATGAGACATAAACACGTGACATATTTGTAATTACGAGTAGAAGAAATTTGATATTAAAAAGAAATTTAATATTTGAAAGAATGACAACCAAACKATTTAATTGGGAAATTCAATTTTGATAAATTGAAACAATTGTGATATATTTATACTAGTTTTTGTATACACGCGATGCGTGCTTAGACATAAAAATTGTACAAAGTCAAATTCATCATGTAAGTTTAGAGAAAATTAGCAATGAACAATAATTATTTATGTAAAAATTATGTCTTGACTTCAAATTATATGTTTTATTCCAATTTGGAGTAAATTTTTCTTAATGATTTAAGTTTTCACTACATAAGTTACACAATAAATGCATTTTGCATTTCAAATAAATAAGAGGAGAGGGTAATTTAGGCATAATATCAAGTCATTAATTTTAAACTCATTAAGGGTATTAATGTCATTTAAAAGAGGGGACACCATCCTCCTCCTTTCCCTTATATAATAGAGATACACTCATATCATTATATCTTATATTTTCTTATTTACAGTAGATAAGATTTTTTTAACGTTCGATATTTACGGAGTATTAGATAAGATATATACTGTATTTTTTCGCATTTTTTGTAAATATTTTTTTTTACTCGTACATAATTATGTCACTTCATCTACATCCAGCTGAATAATCTATCAGACTATCACCCTCATTAATAACCATATTAATGATGTACACAAGTATTTCTTTTACTTTTATGGCACCTCATGAACTCAAATTTGGGACATTTTACTTGTCAAAATAATAAAAAATAAATAAATAAATAAATAAATAAATAAATAAATAATAAATAAATAAATAAATAATAAATAAATAATAATAAATAAATAAATAATAGGAACATTTTATAGTACATGTATGTTGTCAGACTTGTCACACTCATTTTTTGTGCCTTGAAAATAACTTCAAATAGTTTATTCATTTTACTTCCAATTTCCAAACAAACAAAAAAAAAACCGTTAAGTATAAAGAAAAAGCTTGGATGATCCTATGAGTAGCTAACCCTATAGATACATATATAATACATTATTATATTCCCTCTGTTTCAGCTTATTTTTTACGTTCCCGATTTTGGTGTTCTTTTTATTCTTTACGTTTGTTTTATTTTCTTTTTCATACTTTACTTTTTTACTTATTAATGGTAGTTTTACCTCTAAAATCTCATATGACCTTTCGTATTTCTTCATTATTCTCGATTTTCCACCCAAATTTATATCCTCTATTCATTTTATATATGAATAGATTCATTTTAATTTTATCACACACATCTCAAACAAATTAAGAGAATAATACAAATTTCAAGTAATACCAACACATTTATCTAAATACTAATTTCTCTTAATTACGTGCATTTGAAAAACGTAAAAAATAAATCGGAACGAATGGAGTAATATAATAAGTATAATTAATTAGAGTGATAATGTTACATTGAAAATTATTTCAAATATATTTTTAACCAATCATAATTCAACTTTGAAAGGTTACCTACCTTAGTGTTACTCTATCATGATCCATAAAATACAGAGTGCTGCTTTAAAAGAAATCATCAAACAAGCTACAATTGTACATATACTCACCTACGCTCACGAAATTGCATATTGGAAAGCTGAAGACACGTAAGCAAAAATGACAAGTGAAGAGCCATTTCATAAAACGTGACAAATTCCACTTACACGTCCATGGTCCACCCATAATTGCTCTCCTCTAATCATCAATTCTCAACTTCCCATGGACCCCATCCTTTCTCTCTGATGTCTCATCATTCATTAATAAGCCCCCTATTTCCTCCTTCAACCCACCAAACAAACCATGTCACTCCAACCCAACCCGCTCTTCTCTTCCTCTCCTCGTCGCTTCCCCATTTCGACGCTTTCCCCTTCCACACCATCACAACGACAAAACAACGATACGATAATCATGATGATGATGACGATGGAAATCGATGAATTGTCGACCATACCAAGCAGCAGAGACTCATGCTAAACCTCTTCTATTCCTCCGCTGCCTCATCCCCTTCCAAAGCGACGTCGTTTCAAGCGGTCAAGTTTGTGTCCTACCCTTATTTTTTGTCACCCTGTTGAGTCGGTCTTCTCCCTACATATCCATCACAGGAACAAACTGAGGAGACTTGTTGGGTCCTCCTTTTCCGACATGACTCTTCATCATGACCAGTTTTGACACTTTCTCTCGGGTTCACTATTTTCCGATCGCTTTTTCTGAGTGTTTTGCTCCCCGACGAGAGCAACGACTCTTCGACGGGGGGGGGGGGCTTGTTGTTCTTTTGTTTAAATGTGCC
>SNQN01001339.1:26542-60652 GCA_008642245.1 Bassia scoparia
AATAAATAAATAAATAAATAAATAAATAAATAAATAAATAAATAAATAAATAAATAAATAAATAAATAAATAAATAAATAAATAAATAGGAACATTTTATAGTACAATGTATGTTGTCAGACTTGTCACACTCATTTTTTGTGCCTTGAAAATAACTTCAATAGTTTATTCATTTTACTTCCAATTTCCAAACAAACAAAAAAAAAAACCGTTAAGTATAAAGAAAATGCTTGGATGATCCTATGAGTAGCTAACCCTATAKATACATATATAATACATTATTATATTCCCTCTGTTTCAGCTTATTTTTTACGTTCCCGATTTTGGTGTTCCTTTTTATTCTTTACGTTTGTTTTATTTTCTTTTTCATACTTTACTTTTTTACTTATTAATGGTAGTTTTACCTCTAAAATATCTCATATGACCTTTTACGTATTTCTTCATTATTCTCGATTTTCCACCCAAATTTATATCCTCTATTCATTTTTAATATGAATAGATTCATTTTAATTTTATCACACACATCTCAAACAAATTAAGAGAATAATACAAATTTCAAGTAATACCAACACATTTTATCTAAATACTAATTTCTCTTAATTGACGTGCAATTTGACAAACGTAAAAAATAAATCGGAACGAATGGAGTAATATATAAGTATAATTAATTAGAGTGATAATGTTACATTGAAAATTATTTCAATATATTTTTAACCAATCATAATTCAACTTTGAAAGGTTTACCTACCCTTAGTGTTACTCTATCATGATCCATAAATACAGAGTGCTGCTTTGAAAAGATACATCAAACAAAGACTACAATTGTACATCCCATATCCCTCGCTCAAGGAAATTGCATATTGGAAAGCTGAAGACACGTAAGCAAAAATGACAAGTGAAGAGCCAATTACATAAAAAACGTGACAAATTCCACTTACCACGTCCATGGTCCACCCATAATTGCTCTCTCTCCAAATCAATTCTCAACTTCCCATGGACCCCATCCCTTTCTCTCTGATCTCTCATCATTCATTAATAAGCCCCCTATTTCCTCCTTTCAACCCACCAAACAAACCATKTCACTCCCTCAACCCAACCCCGCTTCTCTTCCTCTTCCTCTCGTCGCTTCCCATTTCGACGCTTTCCCCCTTCACCATCACAACGACAAAAACAACGACGATAATCATGATGATGATGATGACGATGAAATCGATGAGATTGTCGACCAGTACCAGCAGCAAGAGCTCATGTCTAACCTCTTCTATTCCTCCGCTGCCTCATCCCCTTCCGAAGCGACGTCGTTTCAGCAGGTCAAGTTTGTGTCCTACCCTTATTTTTTGTCCCTGTTTGAGTCGTCGTCTTCCTCCTACATTACCATCAACGACAACGAGGAGACTTGTGGGTCCTCCTTTTCCGACATTGACTCTTCCATCATGACCAGTTTTGACACTTCTCGGGTTCACATTTTCGACGCTTTGTCTGAGATGATTTGCTCCCAGGACGAGAAAGCAACGACTCTTCGACGGGGGGGGGGCTTGTTGTTCTTTTAATGTTGCCACCTTCAAGTCACACAAGTAGTACGACGGGGGTGTTTAGGATTGGAGTGTGTTTTTGGAGGAAGGCATAGACTGTCAGATCGAGGAGAKAGACTATGACATTGTTTGACTGTTTCTGTTAAAACAAAAAAGGAAAATCGAAAGTAGGGTTAATCCTAAAATCACATCTCACATGTTAGATGAATGAGTGAATTTTGGGTGGTTTTTACTTCAGTAAGTTATTTTTAACAGACTGTTAATAGTAGGGTTCGGAAATCAGGAGTAGGGGTAAAATTGGACATTAAATATTTTGAAGAATAGGGTGGTTGAATGTTAAATTAATAGGAGTAGAGTAGTAAATAGTGGAGTGGAGAAAGTGAAATTGGTTTTTGGTTCCAAGATGTGGTTCATGTGAGTGGTGTGGAAGAGAACCAAATATCAAGCACTTAAAAGTATTTGGGTGTGCTGTGTATGTTCCTATTGCTCCACCCCAACGGACAAAGAAGGCTGGGATTTTATGTGGGTTATGACTCCCCTTGTATAATTAAATATATTGAACCAATAACTGGTGATATGTTTAAGGCAAGTTTTGCCGATTGCCATTTTGATGAGGCAATATTCCCATCCTTAGGGGKAGATAAGGTGGATCCAAATATAAAAGAGATAGAGATAACATGGAATGCAACACAATTTCAATTCTTAGAACCACGAACAAATTCTTGTGAACAAGAAGTTAAGAAACTTTTCTATTTACAAAGTGTTGCAAACCAATTACCTGATGCATTTACAGATGCAAAGAAAGTGRMAAAATCTTACATACCAGCAGATGCCTATCGATAATAAGACAAATGAGAATGAGTCTATGGCACGAAGAAAGCGTGGAAGACCACCTGGTTTAAAAGATTCCAAACCAAAAAGGTTGAAATTGCAAGATGAAAATGCAAATGACACTATTCTCCCACCAGAGAAACCTGATGAAAGTGGCGATGGAAATAACAGTATCCAAAATGAAGAGGAAAATGAGAACATTGACAACAATGAAACGTCGTTGAATTATGTTTCAACTAGAATTCAATGGAACAGAAAAGATGTTGTCATGAATGAAATATTTGCTTATTCAATAGCAATTGATGTGACACGTGATGAAAATGATGTCGAGCCAAGAATAGTGGATAAATGTCGTCATATATATAAAGGATTGACCAAAATGGAAAGAAGCCATCAAAGCAGAATTGAAGTCGCTTAAAAAGCGAGAAGTTTTAAGGAAAATAGGTCAAACACCAAAAGGTGTAAAACCTGTTGAGTACAAATGGGTCTTTGTTAGAAAGCGAAACTAGAAAGATGAAATTGTTAAATATAAGGCAAGACTTGTAGCGCAAGGTTTTTCCCAAATGCCAGGAATTGATTATGATGAAACATATTCTCCAKTAGTTGATGCAACTACATTAAGGTATTTCGTAGCTTGACAATTACAAAAGGATTGCAAATGCGCTCAATGGATGTTGTGACAACATATCTTTATGGGTCACTTGATACAAACATTTATACGAAAGTCCCTGAAGGACTATAGCTACTAGAAAATAAAAAACCTAAGGAAATGTTTTCTGTAAAGTTGAAACGATCACTTTATGGGTTAAAGCAATATGGGAGAATGTAGTATAATCGTCTCAGTGAATACCTCATAAAGCATGGGTTTAAAAATGATCAAATTAGCCCTTGTGTATTTATCAAACGATCACAAACACGTTTCGCTATCATTGCAGTTTATGTTGATGATCTAAACATCATTGGAACTCCCACAAAGCTTGAAGTAACTGCCAAATACTTGATGAAAGATCTTGGAAGAACGAAATTCTGTCTAGGATTACAAATTGAGCACTTGAAGGAAGGAATTTTTGTCCATCAATCAAACTACACTAAAAATGTCTCAAAACGCTTTTACATGGACAAAGCACATCCTATCGGCTCTCCAATGGTTGTTCGATCATTAAACGTAAAAGACGATCCGTTCCGACATCGAGAAGAAGACGAAGAAGTCCTTGGTCTAGAGATACCATATTTAAGTGCTATTGGCGCCCTGATGTATCTAGCAAACAATACAAGACCAGACATAGCTTTTGCTGTGAACTTACTTGCTAGATATAGTAGTGTACCAACCAAGAGACATTGGAGTGGTATTAAACACTTATTTTACTACCTTCGAGGTACACAAGACTTGGGATTGTTCTACCAATCAAAGGTAGATGCTACTCTTGTTGGATATGCAGATGCTGGCTATTTATCAGATCCTCAAAAGGCTAAATCACAAAATGGATATGTGTTCACCTATGGCGAGAYAACTATATCATGGAGATCAACAAAGAAAACTTTGACAGCTACATCATCGAACCATGCAGAGCTAATTGCTTTGTACAAAGCAGGACGCGAGTGTGAATGGCTCAGATCTATGATTAGTCATTTTCAAGGAACGTGTGGAATGAAGACAGTTTCAGAGAATCCAACGGTGATTTACAAAGACAATACAACTTGCATCACTCAAGTCAGCGAAGGCTTCATCAAGGGTGATAGAACCAAACATTTATCACCAAAACTTTTCTTCACATATGATCTTCAAAAGGAAGGAAAAATCGATGTTCAACAAGTTTGATCATGTGACAATCTTGCAGACTTATTCACCAAGTCACTACCACCAAAGAAATTTGAAGAACTGGTGCACAAGATTGGAATGCGATGCCTTCGAGACATATGTTGAAGTTAGGGGGAGAATATATGCACGGTACTCTTTTTTCCTTCGATCAGGTTTTTATCCCACTGGGTTTTCTTGACAAGGTTTTTAATGAGGTGGTATACCAAAACATACAATTATCAATTTGTACTTTTCTTTAAATTTATTTCTGGTGGATATTCAAGGGGGAGTGTTGAGATAATAGTGTGAGGATGAATACGCACCGTCCAACACTATTGGTAGCATGACATGCATTAATTGTTARTAGAAGCAAAGTCAAGAGTTATGGGCTACTAGTAGCAATAGTTGAATTCGGATGAAACCCAGGTTTCACTCGTCTATAAATACCATCGAGTAAGTGTAAATCAAATTAGTACAACACATCTCAGCGTAAACTAAATACAATAATACATACGTTTTCAGTAGTGTAAAACTCTCTCTATTCTATATATATTACAACACATCTTTCTTTATCTCGTGTATATTATACTCTTAACTAAAATCATCTTATTAGATTTCGATCGTAGACAGAAATTAAGGAAGATAATTCTCGTCCAAAACCCAAAAAAAAWAAGTGCAAACTTGGACACCCCAAGACAAAGTATTGAAGAACTAATGTAGTATTGTACTCTGTAATAATAATATAGAGTATTACTTGATTGATAAGAGTAGTAGTAATTCATGTAATAGCATATACTCCGTAGCATAATTCAACCGTTCAATGATACATGTGAGGACTAAAAATGGTACTGGCGAAATCAGATCATGTATCATAAATTCATGTCAATTCAATTGTATGTTAACATCAATTTGTATTATTTGCCCTATATATCATAACTTACAAAAGGTTACAACAACTAACCATGAGTTTGATTTAAAGTAGTTAACTAGAACACTTTTATGTATGTGAATTGAATAATGTCCAAAATATGTTTTGCATGCACACACAATGACACATATATATATGTCAAAGTCCCGACGGTGATGACACGGGTTCGATTTTCACCCCGTGTTTGTAGTATTAATGAATGGTGTGTTTTAATTTTACGGTCATAACTAACGCACAAGATGTTAAGTTTACGGGCATGCAACTAACAAATAACAAGTGTAGGGCAAAGGAGAGCTGTACGTGTGGCTCAAGAAGCACAAGGAATAGTGTCCGTTCCCAACAATTTCAATGACCGTAACATCCTAATCTTTCTTGCCCCTTTAAAATTATATTCAAATCGCTAGGTTCCTTCATTTTTTTTAGTGATTAATACTTCCTATGTCAAATAATGGTCTAGATCTTGCTTGAAGCAGGGGAGTATGAGTTACGGAGTATGATAAATATGCCAATTAGTTATGTTTTTTATTTAAAAATTATTGTATTTTCTCTGAATTTGTGATGAATARATTTTTATTATTGTAAATGTTATATGACTATTATTTAATGATATTATTACTTTTTTTGTCTAAAAAATCTATTTCTATGTTATATTATAAAGCAAATACCCCAATTTGGTCGATAATTTTTGTGCGGATCTTTTTGCCCTCATCAAATAAATTCTAAATTACTTAACAAAAAGATAAAATATAAAATATTTACGTACCATAAGAAAAAGATATCAGATTAAACATATTGATATATCAATAACCACCTGATATATCTATAACATTTTAACAATAAACAAAAGACAAAATTGGTCTCAACACTCTAAACGATTGCTTAATTAGTTGCATTAATCACCATGAACCTCGCATAGTTGCAGAAACACCGCAAATTAACATGTTGGGTGCAACATGTGCCATTACTTCACCAAAAAAACAGTGAATTTTTTGCTAAAAAATTCTAATTAACCAAAAAAGTCATATAAATTTTAATCAATTTTTTTTTAAAACATCATCGTTTTCAGCAACTACATGAAGTTCAGGGTGTTGAGCGCATCTAAGCGATAATTTAGAGTGTTGAGGCAGTTTTACCTAAACGAAACAACCAAAGAAATATKTGTTATCCAAAGAAATTATAAACAATAAAAWTTTTATGAACGACTGAAAATCTAAAACAACTAAAAATGTCAAGAAACTAAAAACTAGAAAATAGGAAATTAAAATTAACTAAAGAAAAATCCATCTAAACACAAGAAAAAGTAATTACATAACAAAAAATGATTTCACCCTAAAAACTATTAATTCTAAATCGACCAAAATAATATCTTATCTAAGAAAAAATCTTAGCCTTAAAAGATAAGTTAGAATTATATGATAACGAGTAAATATCAATTCATATTAGAGTGGTGAAAAAATAGAAAATATAAAAAAAAATCGTAAAGTAATTTGCAAATAAGAATAATAGAAAATAATATAAAAATATAAAGGTTATTCATCTATTTATAATTCTAGTTCTACAAACAAAGCGAAGAACCCTAATTTATTCCTCTAACAAAAAAATGAAATGAACTCTTTACTAAACATAATATAGAATCAAATTCAAATATAAAAAAATTGACTTCTAAAGACCTGCACACATCTGGTGTGCATTTCTACCTTTTATTTATAAGCAAACACCCAAATGGTCGAATAATTTTGTACTTTTTGACCCCCGAGGATACCATAAAATTAAAAAAATAACAATAACAAATACAAAAAAGTAAATAAAAAAATATATCTTTCCTACAAATGAAAATAATATTAAATAACCTAAATATAAAAAATAAAATGAAAAAATATCTAACAAACTTTAATTAATCATAAATTAGTAATAAAAAATATTTTATCCAAAAATTAAAAAACATAAATTAATAACTATATAACACAGTAAAAATAAAGAACATCAACAACTAAAATAACCATCTATCTAAAATAACATAAAAAGAATATATCTTACCAATTATCTTTTAATTAATAACTAAGTTTATAAAAAACAATAAAAAATGAAATATCTAATAACTTAATAATTCTAGATCTAAAACTCCATCTCATAATTGTTCGATTTATATGAATGTTTATGCTTTACGTATTTTTTATTACATTCATTATCTTAAAACTCTATGCACGTAGGCGGTATTTCTTACCTTATAACATAAAATAAGGTGATACTGTGATGCAATGGACCGGATCCGGCAGGGTCCTTACGGATCAGACCCGGATCCGTTTTTAGGTAGATCAGAATTCCCGGATCCATTGGTTTTTTAGCGACCGGATCCAGATCCGTATGGATCCTACGATCGTTCCAAGGATCCTTTCTTAATTTTTACTCAATGAAAAACACATTTTAACAAATTTTGATTAAAAAGCCTTAACACATATCTCTCCTTCGTTCTCCAATATTCGTGAGTTTACAAACACCAATAATATACAAATTTAAAGTCATTAAACTCGAGAAAACATTTCAAAGACAATATACTTTATTTAGAGTATAATTATTTTTGGGTCATCTCAAAATATGATTAGTCATTTCTTCAGTAAGTATTACTTTCATTATCAACATATTTATTTTTTTAACAAATAATGGGTAATGAATCCTGGACAGCGGTCCTTAGAGGAAGACATCAGATCAATCCTTTCTAAAGGTAGGATCCAGATCCACCCGGATCCAAATCACTAAATTTTAAGATCCAAAATCCGTGCAAAGAATCGATCCTCGCATTCGGCTAGGTTACCCTGCCATCACACGGTGACCACGAAATGATCACCGCACAGGGCCTCAAAGGTAGACATAAGAAGGGTGTACCAAATAATTTATTTTATAATTTATACTCACCAAGTTAGAATAAGCTAGTTCCTGATTTGAAACTACATCTTCCACTCATTTTGTCAAAATAAAGGGCTGCTTTGCCTATCATTGAGAGTGCAATTTCTTAGATTCCAATTTCCTATTTCAAACCAAACTATGCAATGAAGGAAGTATAATGAACATCTCAATAAAGAGAATACAAAGCCAATCAAACACGCTACCTTTAAATTACATTTAGACATCTCTTTATTACATAAATAATTTTTAAATCTTCTAGACGATCACTTTTTTCTGCTGATATTGTACTCTTGTCCCATCCATCCTTCTGAGCATTTTTTACAATTCTTTTGTATTTTCATTTAATTGGTTTTTATCCATGGTTTCAATGTTTTATATTTCCTCTTAACGGGTACACTTAACTTTATACAAGTACTAAGTTGAACTAAAGGTTTGTAGTTATCACTTATTTTTACTTATCTGACTATTTGACTTATTTTTTTTTCTATTTTACCTTATCTGAACTTATTTTTCTTATCGCACTTATGTAACTTCTTTATTTTTCTAGTATTTATGAGAGAATATAATAATTTATTGTTTATCAACTTAATTTGCTAGCTGACTTATTTTTTCTTTCTAACTTTTTTTTCTGAAAATAAATAAAAATAAATTGAACAGAACAAACCCCTTAACGTGGGATTTATCTTCTCAACCCTTTTGAAACATATTTTGATCACCATGTGTTTTGAACATCTTTACCAAGATTTTTTTTTTTTTAAGTTTTTCATCGCATAGACAGATCCAAAATAAATTCGACATTATCTATAAACTATAAAAAGTTAGAATAATTTACTCATTTGACAATATGTGAGGATCGAATTCAAATCATTTATTGTCTGAGATTGTGTGAGATTTATTATTTCCCGTGTGACACATGATACAAAGACATTTAAGTTCAAAAGGAATACTTTAGATAAATGACATGACTTGGTATTTCCTTTTTCTATGTGGTGGTAAATTGGTAATCAAGTGTCTTTTCAATATCAAATGAATAAAATGCAATCAAATACCCATGTGTATGTCCAAAGCTAGCAAAGAGGTGAAAAAGAAGGATCAAGGGTGTCATGATACATGTGTAAAGAATTACTCAATTTAGCTATCAATTATCGATCATCATATTTAATAATTTGATTGAAAAGATGACATTAATTGGTAARGCAAGGCAACATAACATAATGTGAAATTGTGAAGTGTGGAGCCAACCAACAAGTAGTAGTAAGAAGATGATAGTATACTATCTATCATTATATTTCTGTTGCACAACAAATCTTTCCCATCATTTTCACATCAATTACTCTCCTCAATCATATAAAGCTCTAATGGCCACCAATAATTACTATCTACAACTATAACTGAAGCAATCCCCACTATTATAAGTTTTCCCTCCCAAACTTTCTTACGGGGCGTTTGGCAAGGGGGAATGGGAATTTGGGGAATATAAAATGGAAATGGGAATGTGAATAGGAATTGAAAGGTGGGAATTCATAAAATATTCCCAATCCCATGTTTGGTATAGGTTTGTGAATAACTCTAGGAATAAATTGTATTATGTTAATTTTAATCAACAATTGTCTCACATAATTTTCCAAAAGAAAAAGAAAAAAGAAAAAAAAATTCGATTCCCCATCTATTACCTACCCCCCTAGGTAATAAAATGGTCGGAATTCACCCATTTTTATTCCCATTCCCCTTCCCTTGTTTAATCCCATTCCAACTTACCAAACATTGGAATTTGGCTTAAATGAGAATAATATTCTCATTCCCACCTCCAATTCCCATCTACCAAACACCCCCTTAATTTCCCTTCCAAACTTATTACTTTTTTATTTTTATTTTTTTACATTACATTTATTTCATAAGCCATTTCCTAAATACACTTATTTCATTATTGTCATTTTTCAATCAGTGTTGTGCAAATAGTTTTATTGAATCCATATTTTTAAAACAAAATAAATTAAATTAATTTGATAAGTTTCTTATTTTTCAAATTTTAATTAAGATTTTGTTACTAAAGCTCCATCTTTTGGCTGAAGTAGACTAAACTAAACTGAATTGAATTGAAATTGTCTCAATTCGACTTGCTTAAGTTAGTTGAACTATAGTGGGCTGAACTCATCTGAAGTGAAGTGGGCTAAAGAAAGTTGAATTGAACAAAAGTGAATTTGAAGTAGCTAAAATAGAAGTGAGTTGAGCTGAAGTTTGATGAAATGTGCTGAATTAAACTCAACTCAACTGAAGTTGGCTGAACTGAAGTAAATCGAACCAAAGAAATTGAGTGAACTGAAATACCATAAATTAAGCTCAAAAGAACAGGACCTAACTCATATTTTTTTTAATTACATTTTTTTCAAATTGAAAATCCGAGCATTTGCTTGGGTATTATCTAGTTCCTTAATTATTTTAAGGGTTATGGGCTACATATAAAAATCCAAAAATGGAAAAAAACATCAATTAAATCATCATTTATTACATCAATTGATGTTACAATTTCATCTTAAATTCATAAATTATTTCCATTTTAGGTAACATATTTAATGCTTATAGCTTTTTCCTTATTTTATTTACCTCTTTCTAGTATTTCATTTCCCGTCTTGTAAATTATTGCATGCAAGAAAAGAGTTGTGTATGTAGGGTTCAAAAAGCTAGGTTAAATTAATCAGTTCAAAACATACTTTAAAATTACGTTGATTAGGAGTATTTCTCATTAGGGTTCACCCTAAAAGAAAACCCACATAAGATATTCTTTTTTCCACCTTATTTTTACTATTTTGATGATCAAATTTTTCTGAATTTATTTTATAAGAGACAAAACATTAATTTTGATTATCCAAACCTATTTTTATTTAAAAAAAAAAGAATAAGGTGAACAATTGAACAAGCAGTAGTATGGAATTACAATTATCATAAAAGTGAACAACGTCAAAATAAATATAGATTATGAATTTATGACCAGCTTCTCTAATTTGGGTTAATAATAATCTTGTAAAATCGGGAGGGGATGTTTAATCAAATAAGCTATCTCTCACTCTCATGAATCACTATTTTGTGTGTTTGATTGTTATAAGACTACCTACTCTGCAAGGTATGAAGCCAGATGTGACCAACGAGGACCTTGGTCTCTAAGAAGGAGCGAATGTTATAGGATTGCCCATAGGGGTTTGATGTAAGGTTGATATAGGATTATGTATTCTTCTTATCTTAAAGTAGCTTTTGAGAATTGAAGACTCTTCTGTGATCCTATATCATTGATTCCTGAATTTCTTCCTCCAAAATTCATAACAAACAAACACTTATATAGATTAGCTAGACAATTTGGAGAGGAATAGAGCTAGTAATGTTGTCTTGTACAAGAGGGTATGGAAAGAAAGACAATAACATCACACAAGAGACGATGTGGAGCGAGTAAAATAAGGAGTATTGAAGTTGACAATTGCATAATTTAATCAACGCAACTATTTGATAATATGAGTGGATATCATGAAAATTGCATTTATTTTCATGACATCATTATCATCTACGCTTAATCACAATTTTTTGTATAATCTCTCATAACAAATTGAAAACTACACATATAAGTCAATCTCATTAATTGACATTTTAATTTTATAGATTCATTACTTTTTAGGGAGATTTTTTAATCCATTATTGATAGGATTTTTTTTAATCTATTTGATAACGTCACATTGGCTCAACTCAAGGTCACACTCACGGAGAGTTATGATCTTACACAAGCCTACGAGTTTTCATTATAATTCAATTGGTAATATAAGGATTAATCCATCAAACTTAAATTTATTCTCGTCCATTTTATAGATTTCCATAACAATTTGGCACGGTGTTTAAAAAGTTGATTGAGTTTAGATAAAATTAGTTGACTAATTAGTAAAGATAAAATGTATGAGTAAATATTTTTGAAAAAGGTAATTTTAGGTGAATAGAATTAAAATTACATGAAAGTGAGTTTAGAAAAGTAATCGTTAATGTTAGAGTACAATAAAAATGGGTAAAATGTAAAATAATATTTTTAGATGGTTTGAACAACTAGTTGAAAAACATCCTAAAATAAAAAGTGAAACATACTAAATAAACGAGGATTTATATTCATAGTCTTTCTTCCATTCTATCAGGTGGGATTGTGGACATATATGTAGAATATATTCTCATACTCCCTTTCATACATTGAGTCCACTTTAAACTTGTCATATGGATAGACCACACTTTCTCGTTGGGGCCTTCTTTTGGCGTCCAAATAAGACAACAGCCCTCACTTAAACAACATTGTAGGGCTGCTTGCTCCAAACAATCTTTAAATAATATCTTTTCATATACAGCACACAACAGACCCTCCTTTCTATGTAATTGAGTAATGGATCAATTGTCTGCTCTGATATCATGATAAATTTCAACACGGACTCTAACTTAATACCTCACACACGAAATATGACATTGAGCCAAATTTTGGTACACCCCTTCCGTGTAAACAAACTACACGACCCTCCCATCACCTCACCCCCTCCAGTCAAACAACCTGTCCCCAACTTCTAACTCTTTCCTATGTATTGTCTTTCCCTTTTTGTTAATATATTTAAGTACTGCTATTAAATATTTCACAGATAAACCTTATACTTCATTCCACAAATTTATTCACATTTCCAACTTTTTATAGATTATAATTTTGACTTCGCGTAAAGTATGATCATTATTGTCAACTAAAAACAACTCGTGAGAAACAACGCTATGAATCTTGAATATACAATGTTACTCATCATAAAACTGAAGTTGTCACACGAAAATGTTTGAACATTGTAAATCTACTAAAACCGATCATTCTAACTATGACCCTACGAATACTTAACATTAAAATAAAAATCTACGTACACATTTTGTTTTAAATTACAAAACATCCACTAATAAGAATCATGGATGACGAAAATAATGCATATATTGCAATAACAACATAGTTGGGATATTGAATCGTGTAAACTAAAAGATTAACTACAGACATTGATGGAAGATAAAAACTTTCAGAAAAGATAATAAATTGAATGTTGGCATACGAAATGTTGAAGATTTTAATCATATATTGATTATTTACCTACTCCTCTGTTCCACTAAATTCCCTAACAATAAGGAAACTAACTGTTTACTACTTCATAAATTGTGAGAATCTTCCAATTTCTCGTCAATATATAAAGTGGATATAGTCAAGTGGGATCTAGTTTGAATCGACTTAATGAGTAGAATATTAAAATCCAATTTTTWTGATTTTTACTAATGTAAAMT
Organism: Bassia scoparia; assembly: GCA_008642245.1. Lineage (NCBI taxonomy): Eukaryota > Viridiplantae > Streptophyta > Magnoliopsida > Caryophyllales > Amaranthaceae > Bassia > Bassia scoparia. The sequence continues at coordinate 39,858 of SNQN01001339.1, forward strand.
TAAAGATATTTAGCATACAAATTGTGCATTGACAAATGCGAAATAAAGTAGAAGTGGTAGGAATTTAGTGGAACAGAGGGAGTACTTAACATTGAAATGAAAAGCATCGTACCTTTTTTGTTTTAAATTACAAACATATACACGAGATATTTGCAAAAAAAAATTTAATCTTGTGTATAAAATTTTGGAGATTGATAGTTGTAAACAAGATATTTAGATTGATTTTTTTTAAAAAAATTGTGAAATATTCAAATTATAGAAAAAACGAGCATGAAATGAGGGAATGTATTAATAGGAAGGGAGGAAATATTAGAAGAGAGAAAATTTGGGGGAGGGGAGAAAGGAGGGGGGGGGGGGGTTGAAATTGTATGATATTGTGTATTTGTAAAATATTTCATAACAAAATTTTGTTTAGTTGAAAAAACTTGCTTTGGAAAAAATTACTTGTACTTATACAAAAAGAGCAATAAAATAGATGATATAAATAAAAGGGATTAACAAAAAGAAATAGGATTTAAAATACTCGGGGTGACAACACTGCTCGGTTACTTGCTCCATCTTTCATATGCACACACAATAGACACTCCCTTCTCTAGGTTTGATAAAAGGGCCAAGACCATCCGCTTTAGAACCATGACAAGCTTCACGGGCTCTACTCAAGCCCACACATACAGAGAGTATGACCATACATCGCAAATTCTACTATGGTCCCGAAATCATATTTCTTATTATGGTCCTGGGCAAATGTTCATGTCCAATAATACAAATGTTCAACTCCAAAAGAGATTGTCAATTTCCGAATGCAAAAWTCTTCATTTTCGAATGTAAATGTTCATTTTCAAATACAAATGTTCATATATGAAAAATGAACATTTGTATTTTTGGACATGAACTTTTACCCGAGACCATAATGAGGAATATGGTCCTAGGACCATAGTAGACCTATTGACCGTACACAAGCCTAAAGAAGTTTCATTATAAAACCAATTGGTAATATAAAGAGTAGCCTATCAAATTTACATAATAATGATTAGGAAAAATTAACAAAAATAATCCCACCTTTGTGGGTCTTCTCAAAATAATCCCACCTTTAGTTGCCATCTTCCTATTTTGGTCCATTTCACCCATTACCGGTTTCTCAGGTAATCTTGCAACATAACTTGAAATTGAAACACCTCTCTCCCCTGTAAACGACTCTTTTGACTCTCTGTCATCACGAAGGAGAAGAACTTCAAATTGAAGAACATTTTGCCATTCAATCACGAAGCTCTAATCGAAGGAAAAGTGCTGATAAATTGGAGCAAAAATCGAAGGTTAGTCCTTTCAAATTGTTTGCTTTTGAAAGCGTTCTAATTAGTTAGGGTTTTGCTGTCGAATTATGGTGTTTGTTGATTGATGATGTAAATTGGTGCAATTGTGCGCTTAATTGGACTTTGTGTTTAGCATTACCAACCCCAATTACCTGTGGGATCATCCAATTTCATGTTAATTTGTAGKTTTTGTATGCTGTAAATTTATTTGGGGTTGTTTTCGGTTTAATGCTTAATTTCTTGCTGGCTTGGTAATTAGAGGTGAATGTTATTGTGTTTCCTTGCTAATTGGATTGTATTTGATATTGATTTGTGTATGTTGTTTTTTTTGTTTGGGAATGTTAGCTGTTTGCCCTTTGACATGGACTGTAGTGTGACCTTGAAGTTCCGGCATGGAGGGACATTCAAAAGGGACAAGTTTGGTGTGCTTATCTATGTGGCATAGAAATGACATGCAAGTTATGCCATGCTAAAGGCCATAATAAGAGAGGATGTCCCCAGAAGAACAACATTGACGAAGAGCCCCAAACTAAACAACCCACCAAAAGAGGCWGAGGTAGACCTAGAAAAGAAGCACAACCACTTGGAACTCAATCCACAACTACTGTGCAGCAACCAAATGCAGTTGGCAACATCACTGCTRAACCAACTAGGATTGGTAGGGGTGGCAGAACAATTAGAGGTGGCAGAGGTTCTAGAGGAAGAGGCAATGGGACCAACACTAGTGGCAGAGGAAGTGTGAATGGCTCCATTACTGCTGAGACTACTACTGGGACTGGTAGAGGCACAAGAAGAAAGGGTCCTTCAAGAGCAAGGATCCCACAAGGGGTTAGAGTGTACCAAACAACAGATGGGAGAGCTTATGTAAAGGTAAGTCTTGTTTAACTGGTTTGCCTGGTTTTTGTCCAAGTCTGTTCCGCATTGTTTAACTGGTTTTTGTACAAAAATTGCAGGGACCAGCACAAAAGAGGGCAAGGTTGGTTGGACAGATCTCAGGACTARCTAACACACAAGGAAGCCAAGCAAGTTCAGTCACAAACACACTGAAGCCTTGAAGCTTGAATCTCTCTCCGAACTATCATTTTTTGGTCCAAGATACAAGGTTTGGTTTGCAAAACTGATTGTGAAACTTACTAAGATAGAATGTGTTGTAAGGCAATGTAAACTTAGTTTTCTGTAATTTGTCATTGCAAAGTGAATACTTTATTTTGGTTTACCTTGAATGTCTTACATTCTTGTAACTTGACACGGTTTTTAGGTTCAATTAAAACAGGGTTCATCTATATGGTGTGGTTTATGTTTCAAAATTAGCAATTTCTGCCATTTGGTCACAGCTAAATACACAACAATAACCATGAAACTAAAAGAGTGACAGGAAATTCACAGACACTCTTCATTTCATTCTTTTTGAAAGAGTTCCATTACATGAGCCATTACATTTACCAACAATTCAAACAAGTAAAAGCACCACTAACCCTAACACACTAATAAATACATCAACACAAACCAAACATCCCATCGCAACTAGCAAAATCACTACCCTACAATTCCACCATCATCAATCATCAAAAACATCTCAACGACCCAACACGTTGCACACAAGAACAGCTACCCAAAACAGAAGCAAAGACAATCCAAGAAGAGCAGCCAAAATTGCATCTTCCTATCAGCCCTAGGCATTAGCAATGTACTCCCTAGTACCTTCTACTTCAATCACCAGCTCGTCGCGCTCCTCATCAAAATTCTTTCCTCTCGGTCAGTTTCTTCACCCTGCTTCAAGGAACTCTTTCTCCATTTCAAGCTCGCAAATCTTGTGTCCTCCTCGAACAAAAGCCAACTGGTTCTGATCCCATTCCCGGCGACTTCACCTGAATCACTGTCGGAGGAGCCATGAGTGCAGCAACAGAAGGAAATAAAAAAGGAGAAAGGCAAGGATGAATAACGTATTAATGAGAAGTGGAAGTGAGTTAAGGAGTTGTGATGATGAGGATTAAATAGAAGTAGAGTAATGAGGGTGGATGGTTGTTAGATGCGTATTCAATAGTAATAAGGGAGGGTCAAGCGAAAATAGAGGGAAAATTAAGCTACAAGCATGTATAACCTACAAGCGGTAGGCAAACCGGATGGACAAAATCAGGAAGATGGCACTAAAAGGTGGATTAAAAATGAGAATATTGAAAGGTGGGATATTTTGAGAGCACCACCACACAGGCTGGGATCCTATTTTGTTGTTAATTTTTCTAATGATTATATATCAGTCTTTCCATATGGGATACATATGAAATTAAACTTTCAACATAGTCAACAATTTTATACAGAAAGTTGAGTATTTTTGTTTATTTAGTTAATATTTTTTTTGGTACATATGAGCCCACAAAGGCGGGTATTCCTTACAATGTGGGGGGGTACTTTTATAGGGAAAATTTAAGTACTATATTTTTGTACTATATTAGTTAATATTTTATAGGGAAAAGTTAAGTACTATATTTTTGTTCACTAATACGTTACTATTTTTCAAAGAAAGGTTCAGTAATTTTAAACCAACACTTCATATATTAGAGCACTCACGACAGTGAGGAAMAAATTTTCTTCACTACTCTCCTACTATTTTCTATACCCACCATATTCCACAACATTTTTTTTATTTTCACACTTATTTTTAAATGTTCATAATTAAGTAAATAATGTTTAGTAATTAATTATTCACGATTAATTATAATTAATTTAAAATTTATATTAAATGTTATTTTGTAGTTAATTGTTTTTGATAATTTTCAATAATCAATTTTTTTAATAGTATTGTATAATTAATTAATCATGTCTAAGAAAAATTAACATTTACATAATTATTTTCATTAATAAATTAATCACTTTTWTTAATAACAGTGGAATGCCATGACGAATATACTAAAATTCAATCTTCAATTTTKGATTCCATTACATTACCATACCCCCTCCATTATATTACCATACAAATGAGACAATAATTAATTAAAACATAATTAATTATACCATTACAAACTATATTAGTATGAAAATAGACCATTCATTCCGTATTGTGACGAAAGTTTTGCAAAATGTACTCAACCGAATTACGTTTCAGAGATAAATGAGTTTCTTTATCGCGAATACCTACCCTTCGCTGAACGTACATGTCGAAATCAATGTTGGTTGGTCGTCCGACATTGAATTGAAAAGGCTCATAGTTTCAGAACAGGATTATGTGATGTATGCAGTGCATTTAAGTGCTGCACACTAAACCAATCCGTGAAGACTTTCAAAGCTTTATCAATAAAAAAATGAGACTGATGTTGTCATCTCAAAGTAGGAATACCAGGCTAGAATTTACTAATTTCCAACCCAGGAAAAGAAGAGTCGACTCTGATCATTGCAGTCCAATATGCTAATACTCAGTTATCATGATGGAACAAGAGCCAGTAGCCCAAACATATGTAGAGCGTTTAGAGTTCCTCTGCAAACAAAAAGTAGAGGGCTTAAAGAATTGCGCTTTCAATGCCCTTCTTTGCTAATCTAATATGTTGTTATGAGCTAGTAAGACTGAAGTCATCCCTAACAGCCCAAATTGGGTGTTAGACTCACAGAAGTGTCTCCCCAAATTAATAGCCAATGAGGAAAAAACGACATTTCAAATAGATTTATTCCGGAAGTTGTAACCAGAATCCATAAACCACACCTGTAGAACATACAATTGTCCCTAGCCAGAAAGGCCAATGATAAGACACCCCTCGCAACACACAATCAAATCGAAGAGCGACCTTGACAAGCTCTAAAAAAGGCAGATTCCCTTGCACACCACCTTTCTAGAGTATTTAGCACCTCAAAAAGAAATTTTGATCTTCAAATATTTTAAATTATTTTTAAACATTTTTCTAGAATTTTTCTGAATATTCTAGAATTTTTCTAAGCATTTTCGGCAATTTTTAGAATAGCGATGTAATTAATTTTCGATAATTAATTAAATTATGAACACAAATCCAAAATTCACAAAACTTTAGCAATAGCACCCTACTCTTCACAAGGATTATTACATATTTTTTCCATAATTTTTCGATTTATGGTTTAATATTTATGAATTCTTAATAAAAACGCAAAACCGAGCATAGCAGGTCATCCCGGGATTTTCCCTCAAGACACGTATCCCGAGGAGCCGAAAATCCCGAACATCGTGTAATCTCATCCATAATCGCAATAATATCAACTATGATCGTATAAAATCGAGCATATATTTTATACGATTATATTACGATATATTTTTACAATCTCGCTATTCGAGTAAAACACTCGAATATCGCCAATAAAATCCGACACAATCGCAATAATATCGAATATAATCGTGATAACATCACGTACATTATATTACATATTATACAATCGGAATCAAGCTATTCGAGCAAGCAAATCGACCAAATCCAGGCCTTATTGGGCCAATTGCGCCCAAAACTTACCTGCATTTGGCTGATTCGACCCTTGCCTATAAATAGGGAGCCTTCCCCGTTCATTTCAAAGAACTTTTGCTTTGACTTGCATTCTCTACGTCTCCACCAACTCTCTCTTCTCTCTTCATCTCTCTCTTCTCTCTCTCTCTTCTCTCTTTCATTCTCTCTCACAAACACTCCAAACACATTCAAACACAATCCAAAACATAAAAGCCTATTCAAAGGCTCTTTTGCAATAGATCTAAGAGGTTTCAAGGTTCTAAAGTTTGACAAGGTTCCTAAGGACCGAGCAGCGTTCTTGGTCTTCGACGTCGTGTTGCGAGGTAGGTTGAGGCCAACGTCTCAATTCTAAACCCCCTTTTGCATGCTTGTTTTAGAAATTCGACTTTCTATGTATTTCATGTAATACTGATAACAAACGATTCGATAATTCGAACAAAGCATCTTAAGGCATAACTTTAAATTTCTCGTACGAGTCCTTGCATGCTTGTCTCACAACCATAATATGCTTTAACAAAGACCTGCAAATTTTGTGTTTCACGCCTAATAATTAAATATGGACAACCGACATTAGGCTCCTGGAATACGGAATTAAACACATGCCACAAGAAACTAGACACTATTTGCATAGTATTCTGTTTAACAACCCGCCTAGTAATTTTGCATGCTTAGGGTTTAAAACGAAAATGTTTGTTGTTGTCTTTCGGACAATGAACTCGCAATAACTGAGTAGAGCCGCTAGATGCGGGGGGGTGGGGGGGGGTGGGTTGTGCACTACTTCACCCTTACCCTTGTCCCTAATCCAGACCTTTGGAGCACTACCAGACATGGAGTCCTTCCCTTGCTTTATGCATTATAGGCAAGGCTTAAAACGGTTCCGCAGCTTCCCAAAAGAAGTGCGGTGACGGCTTCCTCTACTCATTTCAAGTATAAACACACAACTCCAGGCATACTCACAATATGAAAAAGCAAGAATTTAATTCTAGCAAACAAATCGACGCCGCTTAAATTTGTACCCCCAGAGCAGAGGGACTGGACCTAGTCCGGCCCGGTGACGCCCTGACGCCCGTACACACACCCATTTGCACAAGTCTAATTAAATTTGAGTTTGAAATCATACACCGAGGGCCCATAATAGGCTGAAAGTATTTATTTTTATTTATTTTAATTATTTTCATTTTAAGGATTTTTTATAAAATTTTCTATATTTATTTCTCTAATTTACACTTTCATTTTGTTCTTCTCATTTTTCTAAGTTCGCCAGTATTTTTAGATTATGTTTCTGATTTTTCTTTGACTTTCTATGATTTTTACAAGTTTTATAAAATGATTTTCGAAAATAAATAATTCAGAAATTCTTAGATAAATCCAAATAATTAGGAATGATCCAAAATTTTCTAGAAAATTAATCTTGTCCACCAAGTTATTCCAAAAGTGGATAAAGGTTAATTCGATAGCATATTAGATGCAAACATATGGATAAAAATACCGAACGAAAAGATAGATAGAACAAGATCAATACACACGTGTGATGTGGCAACCACGTCACCTCAATCGTATATGATAGAGGTAACCGTATATACGGACCTCCCAACCGTTAATATGTCCAATTTGTACCTGATCCTCGTTTTTTTACCTATCTTCCCAAAACGCCTATAAATACATGCTCTCGCGTGTTTATTCGAACATCAACGAAAATCATAATACGTAATGCAATTCAAAGCTCTCCAACGTCTCTCAAAAGTCTCTCTCTCATTCAAATTCAACCACAAACACAAATCATTCACCAAACCCAAGGTTCTGAAATCCCTCACTACTTTCGGATCATATCATTATGGATTTAGGTACAAATTCCGAGGCTATCAATAAAACTCTCTCTTTTCTCTTGTTATTAATTTGATTAATATAATACATTGAATTTTGTTTTATTTGGTTTCCAATCATGTAAATTCATTCGTTTTCAATCGTTTTAATTGTAATTGTCATTACTAACGATTTCTTTTGTTGTGATAAGCGATTCAATTGGAAGCAAATTTTTGATACTCTAACCTTGCTTTGTTTCTTTTGATTTAGTAGCGATACAAGTGAGTAGAATCATAGTTCAGTTTCGATTTCTCTCTCTCTCTCTCTCTCTCTCTCTTATATTAATATATATATAATAATATATATATATATATTATATAATATTCTTTTCTTTGCGCCTATGACTCTTTCGACTGCTTAATCAAGACCGGAATTTGTTGAATCTCATTAAATTCAAATTAATTATGGACAAATGAATTATAGGCACCATATTAATTTGATTAATTCGAATGTAAAATCGTTAGGATAATAGCGATGTATGCATAATAAAATCAACTCTGTTAATTTATTAGTGCGCTTAAGGTCAAATCGATAGGCTCTTTGAATTCAATGAGTATAATTTATGAAACTACAATGAGACCATGTAGAGGCCGCTACATGCGAGCGGATTGGGTCAAAGATCTTATCCATACCATGTCCCCGAACCCACACTCTGGTTACCAAATCAAACACTAGGGCCATTAGTTTGGCACCAATGTTTCGGGCATCCATGATTAACCTGTATAGGCAYGGTAGCGATCCCCTCTATCGAAAACATGCACTCATGTGCGGGATCTATGGCTCAAGCCCACAATTCAAAATCGACATAGAACGTAGTCCCGATGAGGGTAAATGCCTACAGGTGTTTAGACATTAAAGGCCCYAAGTGAAGAAGGATTCAAAGAAGAGATTAATCAATCTTCCTCGATTGCCTTCTCGGTGTCAGTCTTGAGTAGACTGGGCAAACATAAAGCGGTCCAGTTAAGTAGCAAGATTGAGAAAATACCAGGCTTTAGCTCAGGTGACTAGGGGGCAAGTACAAAATAGAGGGATGATGAAACAACCAAAGATAATTAAGGAACATGAAGATGGCTTCCCTCTAGCCAAAGAGAAGAGAAGAGTTAGAAAAAAGGGCTAGGTTAATTAGACAAGCAACTRCCAAKCAACTACAAGCAGTGGAAGTTCATGTGGATGAGGAAACTTTGCAAAAAGGAATGCTTAAAGTTTTCCCTATTGARGAGCCTCATTTGAAGAATGAAAGTGGTTGGAAAGAGAATTCAAGGAATGGGATTCCAAAGGAGGAACATCATTTGGCTCTGGTCTAAAAAGAGAGTTTTGAAGAGAATACTCTTGAGACTCAACCTCATTTGGATCGGAGCCAGAGWGAGAGACGTTGTGAAGGAACATTTCAGTTCTTCAGAAAGAGACAATTCAGGGATCATTTAGTGAACAACAGGTTGTCAATATTCAGAATCATCTCATAGTTAGAAAGCTGATGGAGGACCCTACTGAAGAAGAATTAGTCAATCATGGGATAGAAAGCTTTGTAKAACATGTTTTGATGATTGAGTAATCATGTGATGTAGAGTTAGTAGACTATGGTATGGAGAGTTTGGATTTGGAAGTGTCCAAATCAGATCTTGATTTTCTCGCAAATTATTCAAAAGCAGACCATGAGTCAGTTCGAAGCTAGTGAGTCAAAGTAGAGGGATGCCTCATGGGCCGATGAARTATACCAAGTAGAGACCTCAGGTAAGACCTTATATCAGCAGAGTTGAATAAATTGGACAAAGGATCTAATCTAGTACCATCTATAGATACAGTTTGTTAAACACTTAATAAGAGATTTAAGTGTGGACAACTCACATAGTAAGCCCTTGTATGTCACGATTAATATAGATGTCATCATATTAGGTAAAGTATTAATTGATACTGCTACTATCAACCTTATGCCTTGGTCAATTTTAAGAAATTGGGGAAGGGTAAGAGAGATCAGAAAGTCTTAGGATTAGTATCACTACATTCAATGGTAAGTGTGAAAGTACTAAAGGGTTATCATGCATTCATGTTCAAGTAGGTACGTCTAAGACTTGGTCAACTTTCTTTATAGTAAAAGGGGAAGGTAATTGTAATGCAATTCTCAAAAGGGAATGACTGCACCAAATTTATGCTATTCCATCTACTATGCATCAGAAAATAATACTATTGAATGGTTGTGAGTATAAGGTAGTTTGTGCTCTTGTCGATGCTTATTTGATTAATACTAACGATAAAGGGATTTCTCTCAAACTTGAAAGTCAACCGACACCGRGTGTGAAAGTTGTGTCAAGTTCAATCATTTGCATAGAAGAGGTTGTATGCAAATGATGATAAACTAAACAATAAATTTAGTGATGATGATTATGAAAGTTGTGTCAAGGATCCCCAAGGAGTGAAGAGTCCAGAATCTAGGGGTCTCCCCATATCATGTAATGCTCATGGAGCATCACTTGGGGGCAGGTTTATTTGATGATGTACTTAACACTATTAAGGGAAGAAGAACTATCTTACCCGATGTAATTACTCCTAATTCAAGTGAACACCACTTTGGCGATGCCCCCCACTTCAGTGGGATCGAACCTTCGACTCATGATGGTGGGAGCGAGCAATGGRTTGCCCCTATATGCTATGGGATGGACCATGATTTCTAAGAGAACAATGGGACGGGTCCATGCACATCGGGGTAGATCCCGTGAAAGAGTGTTCACTATAACGAGTAGCTTTCTTAAGCTTCTCTGCTCTGTTTCAATTTGTTCAAGGATCCTCTTGTCATCCTTGCTTTCAGCTTCTTCCTTCTTCCTTTGAATTATGGCTCGAACATCCATGGGGGAAACTTCATTGTGCAGCTTCTTCCTCTCAATGAGTGTTCTAACATCCTCTGTTTCATTGTTTCTAGTTGAAACCTCATCTTCATCATTGCCATCATCAAAACGATATGGTCCCCTGCTAGAGGTGACCCTCGGGGAAACACTAAAGGTTTGGGAGTGTTACGGTACTTCCTAACCTAACTTTTTTTCCTCTTAAGGAGAACGATCTGAGTTGAGGCGTGCTTTCCTTTGTCCCTAAGAGTGGGATTCTTGATCTTGATAGTTTTCAATTGAGGTGGTATTGGATTAGTGATGTCCATAGCTTGAGTCTTACTAGTTGCCTCTCTACCATTCATCTTTGCCTTTTCCGCTTGCATTGCTTTTAAGCGAGCATTCTCCTCTTTCAATGCCTAGAGTTTGGCATTTTCAGCTTTGAGTTTTGCAAAACAATCCATGAAATCCCTCACTCTAGCTGCTATCTCTACCTTAAGGACATYRCGACTTACATAATGTAGACACTCTAAAGTGTCTMCCCAAATTGAATAATCAATGATGAAAAGTACAATATTTCACAACTAGTTTGATTATGAAAGTTATGACAAAAACCATAAATTAAACCCATTTACACGAATTGAAGTAAAGTTAAGCCTGAAACCATGCACCGAGGGTCCAACAAAAGGCGGAAAATATTTATTTTTAGTTATTTTAATTATTTTCTATTTTTAGACCTTCTAAGGATCATCTCTATTATTTCCACTTTTTATCTCATTCTTGTCATTTTTTTGAATCCTCTAGTATTTTTAGAATATTTTTTTATTTTTCTATGATTTTTACAATGTTGATAGCATTTTATAAAATGATTTTCAAAATAAATAAATTCATAAATTCTAAGGGAAATCTAGAAAACTCAAGAATAATCTAGAATGTTTTAGAAGCGTAATCTTGCTCTCCAAGATAGCCAAATTCTAGAATATTCTCGGATTATAGGTTAAGGAAATAATATAAAAAGATTCCCAAATATTTTTTAAGCGAAACAGGGAAGGAGCAGAAGCGTATATATGCTGCTAACGCGGTCGTCCACGTGGCAGGAACCATCAGCAGCGTATATACGCTTCTTTACCTTCCCTTGTTTACGCCTATGCCTATAAATACGACCCTTCGGTGCTCATTCGCGCAACTAAGAAATCCCTCTCGGTTTACGTGCAAATAAAAGCTCTCTAAAAACCTCTCTTCTTACTCACTCTATTCATAAAACACAAATCACTCATTCAAACCCGAAATTCTCGAATTCTTTATCAACTTTCGGAGTTGTTTTCGTGCGAATTTAGATACAATCTATGAGACTATTCAATCCAAATCACCATCTTATTTTATAATTAATCTTGATTAACACAATTCTTTGAGTTTTGTTTAAAATTAATAAAAAGCGTAGGAATAATTCATATAGATTTAGATGCATATAAATATGTAGGATCAATTAAATCTAATTTAATTTTCAATATGTAAATAAAATTTAATTTTCTTTATTATTATTATTATTAAAATCGCTATTATTATTGTCAATACTAACAATTTCATTAATTTTTATAAGCAACTCGTTCGGAGTCGAAGTTTTCAATTCTAACATTTGTTTTTCTCTTGTTTTGATAGGGATTCAAGGTGAGGGAATTTGTATATATTTTTCTCTTAATTCTTGTATATGTGACTTTTATAATTGTTTAAATAAGACCGGAATTGTTTGAATCACATTAAAGTCAGATTAAATATGGACGATCGGATTTTAGGCACCGCATTAATTTTATTAATTCAAAGTGGTCACAATTTTAGGATAGGTAGTAATTCATGTATAATAGAAATCCACTTTTATAATTGATTTAGGTTAGACCGTGCATTAAGGAAAATTTTTCTAAGTTTTGTGTATCCAATGATATGATTGAATGAAATTACAATGAGACTGAGTAGAGGCCGCTACATACGGGCGGATTTGGGTCAAAGATTCAATCAATACTATGTCCCCAAACCCACGAGCTGGTAACTGGACCTAACAGTGGGGCCATTGTTTTGGCACTAACTTTTCAAGCGTCCGTGAGGAACTTGTATAGGCACGGTGGCGATCCCCTCTCTCGACAATACTCCCTCAACGCACTCACGTGCGATTTCTATGGCTCAAATCCACAAATACTTCGATGTAGGACAAGCCCCGTAAAGGCCCACGCCTACACATAGCGATTGTCCAACTCTTGGAATGATTCCTCGACACCCACATCAGTGTCCAAGGGCTCATCATCCTGGTAAGCAGAAGTACCAGGATTGTTCTCACCATGAGAATTGCGAATGCTCTGTTTTTTTGAAGATGGAGGAGTGTTCCTCCGCTGTAAAGTTTGGTCATCTCCCGAAGCCATTTTTGATTGCCTCCCCATAGACGGTGCCAAATTTTGTAGCAAGAGCAATGCGCTATGTCGCAAGATTTCYTCTGAGATGCAAGGTTGAGTGAGGGTGCGTGAAGGCTTCCTTTCAATGCTACTTCTGGAGAGCTGACCTCTGTTGAGCATATGGGTGGAACCTTAGCACTTCCTCCTTAGCAGTTCTTTTGTACTCAAGTCCTTGGCACAAGTATACGTCCTTAGCACTTCGTCCACTCTAAGCCTCCTTAGCACCTACACAAAGGAGAATAATCCTATTTTGATTATCTCCCCTCTGATGCTTAAGTAAGTACGGGATTTAGGGATAAAAGTGCTATGAGAATTAGAGAGAGAAAGTAAAGAGATAAGATCTCAAGTTGGTTAGTTGTTGAGAGGATTGAATGTGTGTAATAAATGGCTTCTTCAGGTATTTATAGGCGCTTTACCTTTATCCTTGGAAACTTAGATGCATGACACTTGTTACCCATCCACACCGTTGATTATACATTACTACCGCTTTGGTGTACGAACAACTAATCATCAATATGTCGCAAATCTGGTTGACTCGTTACCATTGGGCCCGTGCCCCTAGGATCCCTTGATCCAATGTTGTGTCGACATGTGGCAAGTGGGGGGGGGGGGGAGGGGTCCACATGCCACATCAATTATGATGGGATAAGACATAACATCAAATGCAATGTGCTGGCGTCACAATTCAAAATGATCGTCTTGTAATGATAATATTATATGAGGTATCGTGTTAATTTATTAGCAAAGTTGCCAAGTAAATTCAAGAGTTATTTTCCATCCAAAGAGAAACATAGCTTTTGAGTTTCGTGTAGAAATAAATTGGGCATTATCTTAATAAAGGTCACATAACCTTTTTATCACAAGGTGTTAAATCATATTTTGCAAAATTATACATGTTATAAAACCGTGTCTGTTGTAGCAAATAAAATGGGGATGACGTGTCCTGGCTACAATATTTCCCTAGCTTCTAGGTTGAGAGAGGGGTGGAGGCTTCCCGTCAATGCTACCTCRGGAAAGTTGACCTTCTATTGGATAAGTGTACGATCCTTGGCTACCTCCGGTCTCCTGGTCGAGTCACGGTGAGAACTGGTCCTGGTCAACGATTGCTATCGTCTTGCTCCGAGCACCTCAAATGTGGCCTGGCACCTATACAAAGGAGAATAATCCTATTTGGACTATCTCCCCTCCGATGCTTAAGTAAGGACGRATTTAAGGGAATAAAAAGTGCTAGGCTAGTGAGAGAAAGTAGTGAGATGAGCTCTCAAGTTGGTTRGAAGTTAGTTGCAATAAATGTGCTAAGGTAAGTCTAGGTGCCATAAATGTGGTTTTTTGGGGTATTTATAGGCAATCCCTCAAAAACCAAGGCAACCATTAGATGTGTGACACTTGTCATCCATCCATACTTCCTTTTGTTCCTTACTACCGTTTCAGTGTAGGAACGTCGGTTCTCTGTCCCGTTTCGGTCCAGAAAAATTACATCAGTAACGCTTGCCACGTAGATCACTTTGATCCAATATATGAAGGACACGTGGACGAGGATTTTCCATGCCACATCATTTTCCCTTCAAAGGCCCTCTAAATCATTGGATTTATAGGGTGTTTGATCATGACATTATATTAATTTACACTTCGTAAACAAATCAGAAATCAAATAATTTTTCTCTCCTTTTCTTTTTTTTTTGCCTTGGGAAGTATGCCCTCATGAGTGGAGTATGGCCTGGCCAAAAATTGCAATCGCCCCAAGGTCTTAATTCGCCTGGTAGTAAGTCAGGTGGCCAAATCTTCCTTGCTGCCCATTTGTTCTCCCCATTTCAAATTCAAAATCAAAAGGGGGAAAAAGAAGGAAACGGACGGGGGTATAAATACCCTTTGAAGCGGAGAGAGAGAGACTTTTTAGCTCTGACTTCTCTCTAAAAAATCACTCTCTCTTCGCACTTCTCTCTCTACTCTTTGCAAGTTTTCAAAGTTTGATGACGTCTTAGCTTCGCAGTTCACGGCTTCCCAGCTTCGCATCTTCGCACTTTTCAGATCTTCGCCAACCTTTTGTTGACTTCGCACTTCAGGTACTGTTTGCACCTTTTCTTTCTTCGCACTTATTCTTTATTCTTTTTTAGCAAAGTAATAATGAGCGACGCAAGTTCTACGGACTTTTCGCCCAATATGAATAGAGTTGGGGGCTTGGAAGAGCCTAGTCCAACTTTGCCTGACGCAAACTTAACTGCATACTCCTCTATCCTTGGCCTTTTGTTCTCGCACTCAGTAGACCCTCGTCCCATCCTTGACACTCTATCTATTCATGTCAGGATGCCTCGCATTAAGACCACTGCTCGTAGGAAGCCTGAAAACCAAATATGGGAAGAGGAGCCAGAACCCAGTACTTTTGGACGTTTGCCTGTGCGCGTCGAGGATTGGAGCACTGACTCTGAGGACCTAAGTGCTCGTATAGACGATGCGATGGCCAAGGGTAGCGACGAGGAGGTTGATTTTGACTAGGCTCCCCTTACTTGGCTGTCCAAAAATAAACCACCCGTCGAGGAGGAGTYTGTGGACGATGATAAGGATAAGGACAGTCCTTCTTAAASCATTGTGCGAAAGGCTTGGAGGGTCGCACTTCAACAGTTCCAGCAAACTATGCACCTCACATTGGGTYCGTCTTGCCTGAAGTCAATGAGGGGTTTGTGATTCCTACTGAGGGAAATGCCATCACCCAAACAACCAAGAACACCTTCGTAGTCTACAAAAGCAGTGGTGGACTTGGGGCTTCGCTTTCCTTTGAACCCCTTTATAATAAATTTGATGAAGGCCTATGGMATAGGCCTCGCACAGTTGATACCGCAGTCTTGGCGTCATATCCTTGGTTACATGGCCACCTGTAGGGTGAAGAATTGGCCATGTCTGACTGGGGCCTTCCTTCGCATGCATCTGATTTCCAAAAACAACAAATGCCAAGCTGGTTGGTTCCAGTTGTCGCAGAAGGAGAAGTACATGACCTCCTTGGACAAGCCCAATAAAGTGTAAAACTGGAAGAATCACTTCTTCCTTGTGCACACTGATGACACACCCTCACCAAAATCCTCTCCGCTTGGACATCAAACCAAAATTCATACAAGGAGAGTGAGTTTGGTGCGAGGACTCCTGATATTGTGAAGCAGCTTGAGTACTTCGAGACCACGGAGTACACATATAGGGCCCTAGGTCGCAAAGCCAAGGTTCCTAAAAACTTGCTCCCAACGCTTGAGTACTTCTGCAATCAGGACTTTATGCGAGCCTTTGGCCTCGCAGGTGGTCGCAGAATAGAGCGAGAGTTGTGAGGTAGACTTTCAATTTCCTTAATATAGTCATTGTTTGAATTTTATCTAACCAAGTGTTCCTTCTCTCAGATTCCGCTCGTGCTAGACTCCCAAATCACTTAAGTGGAGCCATGTCGAGTGAAGATTTCCAGTCCTTCGCAGCCGTATGGYGGCTTAAAACTCGCAAATTACTCCTGGTCTTCGCATGAAAAGTTTTCTCAAATGCGAAGGCAACAGGTTCGCATCTCACATGAGCATTGGCTCAAATGCAAAGTGCGAGTCAATTTATTTGTTTGTTTGCGATGATTCTTACTTAGAATTTTTTAATTTTGTAGAAGCTTGAGAAGCCTTCYGATATCCTCAAGGCTGAGAGGATCTCTACTCCCAAGAAGGACAAGCCTTCTAAGTCTGCTCCCAAAGAAGATGACAAAAAGAAGTCTTCTCCTTACCATGTGGAGAAGGGGGCACATACCTCGCAGGGCGAGGAGAAGGAGAAGACAAAACACTCCTCGCGCAAAGGGGAGAAGAGACCAGAGAATAAAACCCCCTCGCAATCAGAGGGGAAGACCACCACACCCAAGGAGCCTGCGAAGCCTGGGGTGAATATAAACAAGCCCAAGAAAGGCGAGGGCCGGAAGAGATCTGCCGATGTAATCGGCAAAGGCAAGACCGTCGCAGTGGCTGCTGACAATCCCAAGCGACCAAAGCCAACTCCTTCACCCAAGGGGGACACTTCGCAGGCTACCCAGGTGGKTGAGAAGAGGCAGCCTTTGCGTTCTTCGTCTGAGCCAGAGGCGAAGCGACAACAGACAACAAATGCTCATCCCACTGAGGTTCGCATCTTTAACATGTATGTATTAGATCCTACATTGTTAAGGCAGCGAACCCCTTGTGGGTCGCAGTCCTCGGAGGTGACCTATGAAAGGAGATCAAAGATTTTGCATGATTCCCCTCTTTCATTGCCTCGCCATCCGAATCCACATGGTTGGTCTGACTCAGATACCGTTCCCTATGTGCCAGGTACTGCRGATGATGACTCTCTAATCTGCGAGGAGACTTTYGTGGATCTGACTATGAYTGATGAGATCGCCAAGGTCGCCCAAGACAAACCTCCTTCTCCAGTTCCCACTAAATAAGAGCTGGAGGAGCTTCGTAAGCGGGCARAAGCCCTTAAATTCTTTCCTCCAAAATTCACCTATGTGGAGGGCCTCAACAAGATTAACTTCGAGGAGCTGCTAGCTGACCAGTGTCGAGCCCCAACTGATTTCTTCTCCCCTCGCAAGACCAGAGAAGCGGATTCATCTGTCGCTTCGCTGTCGACGATAACTTTGTCCAAGGCTTAGACAAGTTCGTTGCGAAGAAGCACCCTTCGCTTGTTTCTGCCCCTCTCTGCTGACAGAGATGGAAGACTCCAGGTGGCTGGAGGTTGATGAGTTCGACCATTATTCTTCTCGCAAATTCAATGCTGAAAAGAAGAAGAAGATAGTGGGCGACATGGTCTGCTGTGCAAGCAGGAATACAAGGACATCCTCGCAGGCTATGCAGCTGGTTCTTGTGGGCGAGCAATGAGTGGGTCGCTGATGTAAGTCTCCTTTCCTTGTTTCATTTAATATTGTTTAAGTATACCCTCTCTTACTTTTCATTTCAAGTCTGACATCTCTTCGCTACATTTTCTTCATGTAATAGTGCGATTGGACGGCGTTGCGAAGGCAATGAGAAGGCCAACAAAGAGGCCAAGTACAAAGATTGTTGCACAAGAGTCACTGAGTACCTCCAACAGCAAACCCTCGCGTAAAGGTAGATGATGCGGAGAGCTACTACACTCTTGGCTACAGCCTGAATGCAGTCAAGGCCCCCTATCACAAATCATTGGAGGGTTACCACTCCCTTCTCAAGAAAACACAACCTCCTGCGAAGCATGTGGTCGAATCTACTGAAAAGGAGGAGTGCGAGTCAACAATGCCGTCGTTGAGAGGGCTAAAGTTGAGGTTGTTGCGAGGCTGAATGCTGCGATGCCTCAGGTTGAGGAAGGAGCAATGGTGAAGGCAGATGAAAAGTTCGAGATGAGCTGGTCAACCTTTGCTTCATTGCTGAAGAACAAGATAGGGAGCTCGCCAAGCTGAAGAAGAATCAAAAAATGAAGTTCGTAGAGGCTAAGAACTCATGCATTGGAGAGATGCGACACTGATGGAGGAAGCTTGGCACCTCTTCCCGGCGAAGAAGTCTTATCCCTTTCACTGCTTCAAGGAGCGAATACTATGTTGAGAGAGTTCAACATCATTAAAAGATGCCTACACCGAGGAACAACCAAGCCTCCAATACCATAAAAGGACTTCAAAATATATCTACGTCGACACTGACACTCGACGGATTCAACGCTTTCTTAAGGTTCTTCTTCTTAAGGACGACGGCGAGCCTCGCATAGAAAGCGCGCAGTAGCAGCGAGAGGAAGATAACAAGGGTGGTGAAGCTAATGTCAATGATGCCAAAGACGGCGAAGAGCAAAACCAAGACGAGCTCATCGACATTGAGAACGTCAATGATGCGAACACCGATGTTCCCATTCGCTGAAGATCCCRTCTCCTCGCGCCTTAACTGTCCATCTTAGCTTAGCGACGTACCCTTGTTGTATACTTAATTTTTATAAGTACTAGGCCTCGCACAACTTGTAATCTCTCTTTAAAATCTAATCGAAGTCTTCTTGCCATCCATTATATGCTTTAAGTCTATTGTCTCGCATTTTATCTTTGCTTTTTATTGTCTCGCATTCRGACTTTGCACTTTCTTGCTTAGATATACTTTCCCATGTAGGCCATGTTCCCTCCTCTGGTCACATTGGCTACACAATTTCATATGACCTAGCTCAGATAAATAGATGCGAGCAGAATTTACCTTAAGCAGCGRAACCTCTTTCTTGTGCGAAATGTCCAAGTTTATAAATTCCAAGAATTGATTGACTTGGGACCTAGCATTGGTGTCAAGTCAATCAATCATACTGATTGCCCTTAAACTTGGAGATTGAGTTAAGGAAGTCGCAAGTTGTCTCATATGTTGCGATGTGCGAACCTCATTTGATCATTTTTACCAAACGGTGAGCTCGCACCTCGCAGCTTGYCCTTGAATGCAGGTGTGTCGTGTGTGCGAGCCAATTTTGGACGTTTTTACAAAACGGTGAGCTCACACCTTGCAGCTTGCCCTTGAAAACAGATATCGAGCTAATTTTGGACATTTTTACAAAACGGTGAGATCGTACCTCGCAGCTTGCCSTTGAATGCAGATATGTGCGGGCCAATTTTGGACGTTTTTACAAAACGGTGAGCTCGCACCTCGCAGMTTTCCCTTGAATGCAGATATGTGCGAGCAAATTTTGGAAATTTTTACAAAACGGTGAGCTCGCACCTCGCAGCTATCACCTCGGGCACTAGGCAAGGAGATGGGTACTTTTCCCATGTCTGCTTGATAGGTCGAGGCACTATACTTGTATAATTTCTGTATATGTCATGGGTCACTTGCCCTTGTATATGGCATGGTGCGAGTCTGTTTCCATTGAATTTACAAAACGGTGAGCTCGCACCTCGCACATTTTAATCTTCTACGCGAGTCAACTTTTGTAGATTTTACAAAACGGTGAGCTTGCATCTCACCAATTTTGTGGGTCATTTTCCTTTCGCACGTTGTCCAGGGCCGTTTGCCCTTCGTGCATTTATCTAGGGCCATTTGCTCTTCGCATATCCAGGGTCATTTTCCCTTCGACTAACCAGGGTCGTTTGCCCTTCGCATATTTAGGGACGTTTTCCCTTCGCATGGTTAGGGACGTTTGCCGTTTTTTGATAATTTGCCACGTTCAAAAACTTCTAAGCATATAACTTGTTAAAATTTTTGTCAAGTTTTTAGGTTAATTTTAAGGCAAAATTGTCAACAACTACCCACTTTTTTGTCACTTTTGAAAACAACTACCCAAATTGTTTTTTTATTTAAAACAACTACCCACTTTTTATGTTTTRTTTGCGAATCACTACACACTTTCAAAATTKCAAACTTGTAGAAGGYATAACTACTTGAAAATAACTCCAAAACACGTKATTCTTGAGCCTATTTTATGTATTTTTCCGAGATCTACAACTTTTATGAAGGCGCCATGTCCATAAAATGAATGGATAACTAAGAAAAACGCTAAAAACTAAGTGTGACGAGGTTTGGGTGATTGAGTTGTTTTGGTGGGTGTTGGGTGGTTTTGGAGGTGGGAAACAACAAATTTGGGTGGTTTTGCAATTGGGATGTCGCGTTGGGGTGGTTTGTGGTGGTTAATACGGTGTTAAGTGGCCAAAATCCAAAATTGGGCAGTGATTCGCAAAAAAAAAAAATGAAAATATGGGAGTTGTTTTAAATAAAATACAATCTGGGTAACTGTTTACAAAAGTGGAAAAAAAGTGGGTAGTTGTTGACAATTTTTCCTAATTTTAACAAACAAATTATCAATTTTATCTCGTTTTGAGGTTGGCCATGAGTGTCAGTTTTCGCTTTGAATTTCACACTATGTCCGAGGAGGGGAGTTTCCCCTGTAAGATAACAAGAAGTTGAAGTTCAAAGTATTGAAGGCTTTCATTCAATCTTGATG
>SNQN01001339.1:65337-90804 GCA_008642245.1 Bassia scoparia
GAGGTAGAATTCCGATTTGTTTGAACTCAATGATCTCATCCATCCAAGTGCTCCCTCTGTTAATGTAAAGGACCTCTTCTAGCTCATCTATACTTTGCTGATTTTTGACTTCCCAAAAGACTGACCTTGTAGAGTCGCCAGTAGCTGAGCTAGCCAACTTGGATAATGCATCGGCTTGATTGTTTTCTGACCTAGGCACTTGCACTTGGTGAAAACGTTCTAGCCCTTCAACCTCCTTCTTGACCATGTCTAAGTACTTAATCATGTTTTCGTCTCTAGCCTCATACTCTCCATTGACCTGGCTCACAACTAGCTGAGAATCTAACATAACATCAATCTTTCTTGCCCTGGCRGCTTTGCACATTCTAATTCCCGCTACTAGAGCTTCATACTCTGCTTCATTGTTATATGTTTGGAATTTGAATCGCATAGCATATTCAAAAGTATCTCCTTCTGGAGACTTGAACAATATCCCTACCCTAAAGCCATTTTGGGTGGAAGATCCATCCACAAATAATGTCCAAACGTYGCTTGACGTTTCAGCTGGGGGAGGCCTGGTCATTTCTACAATAAAATYTGCTTGCCCCTTTATGGCCTTCCTTRGTTCGAACTCGAGGTTGAACCCATTCAATGCTATTGCCCATTTTAACATCCTCCCCGATGACTCCAGCTTGATCAATGGTTACTTGATTGGTTAGTCGGTGTAAACGACGATCTTGTGTGCCGCAAAGTAAGGACGAAGCTTCTTGGTAGCCATCATGAGTGCTAAACCAAATTTTTCAGAAGTGGCGTAGCGCATTTCTGCCCCTTGAAGTACATGGCATACAAAGTAAACCGGCAATTGGGCTCCTTCTCTCTCAGCCACCAGCACCGCAGACTAGGCATGTTATGAAACTRAGAGGTACATGTACAAGGACTCTCCTTCCTTGGGGCTTACCAACCTTGGAAGAGAGTGCAAGTATTCTTTCAGCTTGACGAAGGTCGCTTCTGCTTCTTCACTCCATTCGAACTTGGCACTCTTTTTTATTGCCTTGAAGAAGTATTGACATTTGTCTCTAGACTTGGAGAGAAATCTTCCAAGTGTTGCTAGACAACCCGTCAACCTTTACACTTCCTTGACATTGCGGGGCGATTGCATGTCCAGGACAGCTTTTACCTTGTCGGGGTTAGCTTCGATACCTCTTTCATCAACTAAGAACCCAAAAAACTTGCCAAAAGTAACTCTAAACACACACTTCTTCGGATTAAGTTTCATGCCAAAGTGACACAAAGTGTCAAAGGTTTCTCATAGATCCCTGGCATAATTTTCCTTTTCTTGCTTTTGATGATCATGTCATCAATGTAGGCTTCTACATTCCTTCCAAGCTGCTTAGCGAAGATGGTGTTTACACATCTTTGGAAGGTTGCAGGGGCGTTTCTTAAGCCAAATGACATTACCTTGTAACAATACAACCCTATTGTCAGTGACAAAGATTGTCTTGTCCTGGTCTTCCTCCTTGAGAGGGATTTGATGAAACCYTGAATAAGCATCTATGAAGCTCATGGCCTCGTGCCCCACTGTAGAATTTACTAGCTTGTCAATTTATGGAAGTGGGAAGCTATCTTTTGGACAATCTTTGCTCAGATCGGTATAGTCCACACACATTCTCCATGTCCCATTTGGCTTAGGGACTAGCACAACATTTGCTACCCACTCTAGATACTGGAATAGACGAATGAACCCAGCATCTAGCAATTTTTTCACTTCCTCATCAGCTTTCTTGCTTCGCACTGGACCCAAGGTCCTCTTCTTTTACTTGACTGGTTTGAATGTGGGGTCAACGTCTAGGCTATACTGGGCCATCTTTGGATCGAGCCCTGGTATTTCCTCCGTCGAGAATGCGAAGACATCTTTATATTCCATCAGCAAGTCCTTGACCTCTTGCCCCAATTTATCACTCATAGCATCACCTACCTTAACCGTCCTCTCTGGCAAGGTGGGATCTATGGCGAAGTCCTCTTGCTGACCCCCTGGCTCTACAAACCATGTATTGCCATCATTTCCTGATGGGTGCTGTGAACCATCAACACTTCTCCTAACTTCCTTTTCTTATTGGCCCCTTGTTTTGAAGTCTCGAGCACATCGTCATCCTTGCCCCCAGCAAGTGGCTTGATGGTGGTCAGGTAGCACTCTCGAGTGACTTGCTGATCTCCGTAGATTGTGCCAACCTTGCCCTCATCACTTATGAGTTTCATCAACATTAGATGGGTGACCACCACAGACTTGGAGGCGTTCAGTGTTGGTCGACCAATGATAACGTTGTAAGCCATCATATTTTTGACCACCAGGTACTTGACTCTCAAGTGCCTACAGACATTTTCCCTTCCCAGACGCAAGGTAAGGATGAGCACTCCAACTGGCTTAATTATGACACCACCAAAACCAATGATAAGGTTGTGGCCTGGCATGACACCAAGTCGTTGTCATTATATTTCAATTTTTGAAGGCATTCGAAACTGATGATGTCGGAGGAGCTTCTCGTGTCAATCAGAAAGCGACGGACACGCTTATCCACGCTATCTGCCACCTTTATTCGACCCGGTAAACCACCTAAATGTCTCCCCAAATTGAGTAATCAGTGATGAAACATTACCGCGCTCGGCGATTGTTTCGACTTAGAAAGATGCTTGAACTCACCTAAGTGGAAATCAGTGAGGTCATACTCGGAACTATTGAGCAAAGGACCAAACAAACGCTGGCAAAAATATTTTCTTTTATATTTAATTATTTTCTATTTTTAGGATTTTTTAAAATAATTATAGGATTTTTTCCCCATAGACCTGACTTTTAGCCTACAATAACTCAATATACCCGTGTTTTTAAAAAACAGGCTCATATACCCCTCACTTCAGAGAAAATAGCCCTAATCCCTTACTAGGATGGAAAGCTATGGTCTTAAACCTAGTACAATTTAACATTAATTAAACAATTTAAACAACCTTATCAACCTTAAACTACCTTGTTAACCTTAAACTAACTAATCCTTCATAATCTCTTAATCAACCATTCCCCCCCCCCAAAAAAAAAATGAAAACTCCATTAATCTACCAGAAACTCTCTTTTCTTCCCCTTTCATATCATCTAAGTCATCATCAAACAACCACAAAATCATCAAATAGCCCAATTCACTGATGTTGGCTGTGCTACTGCCCTTGGGTTGATGTCGCCACCAATTCATGTTTGTCTCACTGCTACTTCAATTCTAAACCCCCCAAAAAAAACCCAAATTTGAACCACGCGCTAGACCACAACCACCTGCAGACCACCTACCAAAGCGGCACAGCCCCACGCAGCCACCCAAACCACCCTAACCCACTACAAGCCACTTTGCAACCACCCAGAACCCATCCCAAACGACTGCAACAACCACTCACACCACCCTGACGACCTCCACTAACCACAATAGTAAACCACCATCATCATTATATCTCTTATTCTTCCTATTCATTTTAACCCCTTTCTAATTGAAGTAAAAAAAACTCAAAATAAAAAAATTAGAATCCCAAAAGTGATACAAAAAAACCCAAAAAAAATTCAAAGAAAAAATCCATCAAATTTCCAAAGGTTCTTCAAATGATTCTTAGTTGTAGTGATACAAAAAAACCCAAAAAATTCAAGAAAAAATCCAACAACCACCAATTTGAGGTTCAGCCAATAAGGGCCCCAAAAAAACCACAAAATTCGACCAACTATCCCAATTCGAACTCCCTAATTTGACATCAAAACCCCTAAGTCCCATTCAGAAAATAGGAAAATATTCAAATTCGAACCATAATCTTGAAGATTTCTAGAGTTTGAGTTCGAATTTCTGGATTTATGTTTGAAATTTCTGGGAGAGAGGAATATTGTCGAAATTGTAAGGTAATTACGTCGATTTCTGGGTAATATTTGTTATGAATCCAGACTCACGAAATTCTGTCAATGATGTGCCAATTATCACTTTCTTGCCACCTCAGTGGGAACTTTTTTCTTCAAATGATTTTCTTGTATTTTTCTTCCCATGTCTCTTTGAATTACTTAGCAATTTGGAATGTGTGGATGCATTGTTGCTTGCAAGGTATAATGGCATGAGAATGGGGGAGAGAAAGAATTAGGGTCAAATGAGTTGATTAGGAGTAATAGCGGGAACACTCACGGTGTCACTGTTTTCCGTCCTCAGATTAAGGGTATTGGGCTAAATTTTCTATACTGTCATGGTATATCAGACTGTTTCCAAAAATACAGGGGTATAATATTATTAGCCTAAACTCAGGTATATGGGGAAAAATCCCTAATTTATATTTTGGTATCTCCATAATTTCGACATTCCATTGCACTCTTCACATTTTCTGAAGGCTCACATGTATTTAGCATTATTTAGTTTATTTTTCTATGATTTCTATGTTTATATTGTGTTTTATACGCAGAAAGATCGAAAATACAAAAAATACAAATAACACAAAAAATCCCAAAAAATACGTGAAACCTTCTAGAACACTCTAGAAGCTCCTTGCTTGGAGAGCAAGGTGTCTTAGGTGCGTCGAATCAAGGCAATTCACGTATTATGGAAAATGGAATCGGATAAAAATCAAAAATACGCGGAGAGAATAATCCTTGCGTATATACGCAGGTTCTCCTCGGTATATACGAAGGGTTTTTTTCCCTCCTCGTGCTCTCGCGCCTTAAATACGTGCCTGTTCTCATTTCCAAAAACACACGATTACGACACCGTTTTTTCAACTTGCACGTCCTAAACTTGCATATCCACTTCCTCGCACTCCATACACTCTAGGACACATACATTCTTGAGTTCTAGCATCGATTTCTGTTTCGATCCAACGAGCGAAAAATCAAGTATAACTCTGGAGATTACTCACCTAAAACATCTTTTTTTTACTCTTTCTTAATTCCTTTTCACTATTTAATTTGACTAATTATACTTGCGAGTTCTCAATTAAATAAACACAATGTAGAAACTCACTTTTATTTGATTGATTTAAATCATTAGGTTAATGTTTCACTTCGGTTATTTCATTGTCCTTTTATTTTCATTGTTTTTTTATTATGCTAGTCATTACAACATTCTCTTTGTGTTTTGTATAGCCATCTTTTAACGAATCTTTTATTGATTTAAACTAACAAATAATTTTGATTTGCAGTGACAAGGTGGGATGGCCGTACATATATTATATATAGTTTTCTATTTATGTATTTCTATGGTGGAGTATCCCATGTATATTATATACTTATCACATTTGTACATATTGCTTATCAAGACCGGATTCAATGTCTTGTCACTATTAAAGTCAGATAATCATGGACGACCGGTTTTATAGGCACTATTAATATTGACTAACAGTCAAATGATCGCCTTATCCATGGTGAAGAATCATTGTTGTATATAATAGCAACCCACTAGTATATTAGGTTAGTGCGCTTCAAATCAATTCAATAGGCGTCTTTGAATTCAATTGTTATGACTTATGGAACTACAATGAGACCGAGTAGAGGCCGCTACATGCGCGCGGATTGGTACTATTCAATCCGTACCATGTTCCCCGAACCCACACTTGGTACTGGACCTATTTGTGGGGCCACTAGTTTGTCCCAATGTTCGGGTGCGTCGCTGAATAACCTATATAGGACCAGGTGCGATCCCCTCAATGTCAAACAACGCACCCCAACGCATTCACATGCGGATTCCATGGCTCACTTCCAGACACTGAAGCTGAGGTCACGCCCCTAAAGGCGGGGCCACCACGAGAGGGTCATCATGGGGGGTGCTTAGCTCCCTACGATCCTTCTCGCAAATGAGAACGTCCGGGATCTTATCCTCTTCCTCCTTAGCGAGGATCATTACCTGCTGGGGAGTCCTGACATAGTCCAGTTGACCCTTGGTAGTCGGGCCTCCGGCAACAAAACCTTCGAAGATCTTGTGGACAATTTCGGAATTAGAATGTTCCTCATTTGGGGCACCCTCAACCGAGGGGAATTTTTTCAAAAACCTCTTAATCAAATGCTTCTTCATCTTGCCCTGGTGTGCTAGACGATCCATAGTTCGTTGCAAGGTGTAACAATCATCTGTGACATGTCCAGGTTCTTTGTGGTACTTGTAGTACTTGGACTTGTCTCTCTTGTCCATTTCAGTTTTGATTGGGGGAGAATCCTCTATGTGAACATCTCTACTCACCTCCTTGTAGACTTGGAAGAGATCTTTGGTGTATTCAATTGTTGGGGTGTAGCTGAACTTTCTCTTCTTCCTAGTTKTTGCTTTTTGTGACGTTTCCTTTTCTTCTATATTCCAGGTGCCAGACCTCTTTTTGTCATGACCACCACTTCGATGCACCTGGTTGCTTTGATGTTTGGAGGAAGGAGGAGTCACTTTGTCCTTGGCCTTTTTAACTGCACAAACCTCTTCTTCCTGGATGTTGCTTTCTGAGACGTCCCTTCTTCCTCTATATTCCAGGTKCCAGACCTCTTTTWGTCATGACCACCACTTCGATGCCCCAGGTTACGTTGATGCTTGGAGGAAGGGGGAGTCACTTTTTCCTTGGCCTTCTTTACGGCACAAACTTCTTCAGCATGGATCCATGCTTCTGCTTCCCTCATCATTTCATTCAAGTCCCCAACCTTTTGCCTAACCATTTGGAACTTGAAAGGGCTATCCTCATCCAGTCCATGGTAGAAATTATCTAAGATCACTCGGTCTGGCAAGTCCGGGATCTGGAGAGTCTCATTGTTGAAGCGTTTGACATAACTTCTCAAACTTTCGTTGGGTYRTTGTTGAATTTGTCCCAAATGCAAGCTACTTTTTTGTTCTTGGCAATGAGCCATGAAATGCTGAGTAAAAAGAACAGCCAATTCATTAAAGTTATGGATAGAACCTATTGGAAGACCGCTAAACCACCTCTAGGCCAACCCTTTGAGAGTGACTGGAAAGTATTTGCATCAGGTTGCATCGTYGGCCTAGGTGGTTAGAATGRGATGTTTGTACATGGCCAGGTGATCATCCGGATCAGTAGTTCCATCATAAGCATCAATAGAAGGAAACTTGATCTTTTGAGATTGAGTCACCATGATGATGGAGGAGGAGAAGGGATTCTTGTYAGTTAGGGAGAGCGCTTGCATCCCCCTSGTCACCCCTTGGGATGGCTGACCGTACCCCCTGTCTAGGTGACCACCATTTTTGTGACACCCCCTACGTTGGTGGGAACGGACCTCCGGCTCCTGGCAATGTGATCTTGTAGCAGCCTGGTCGGATTTGCTATGGGAAGGACCATGCATTCTACAAGAACGATGAGATGGGTCCGTGCACACCTGCATGGAACCACTCGATCCTGCTTCTTCTTCTCAATAAATGCTCTAACATCCGTTGGYGCTTCTCGAGAAGAGACATCAGCTTCAACATAGGCTTCATCAAACCTATATGGTCCTCCCTTKCCAGAAGCGACCTTTGTGGCTGTGGTTGCAGTGTTAGCAGGTTTAAGATTGCTACGATACCTCCTAGTCTGACTTTTCTCTCGTTCCAAAGGAACAAGCTCTGTGGAAACACATTTACCTTTCGGTGTTGGATTCTTAACCTTGATGGTTCTGAGTTTGGGGACGACGGGAGTATCATACTCCRGAGCCTGTGACTTGCCAGGAGCTTCACCACCAGTCACTTTAGACTTSCCTRCATGCAAGGCTTTCAAGCGTGCATTCTCCGCTTGGAGAGCATCAAGTCTAGCTTTTATCTCATTCTGCTCAAAGAAACGTTCCCATATTTTGTCCACCCCTTTGTTGATTTCCTCCTTAAGTATGTCATGGGAAACATACCTACTACCCAAGTCTTGGAACGATAAGTCAGTGTTATCCTCCAGTCTGACCTGGAAGGTGGAACCTGCTGCTAGCTGGTTTTCTCCGTTTGGATTACTCTCCTTCCCTGAGGATGGAGGTGTGGTCATCCTTTGTCGTGTTTGGTCATCTCCGGAAGCCATTTCAGATTGCCTCTCCACAGACGGCACCAAATGTTGTAGCAAATAAAATGGGGATGACGTTGCTGGCTACAATATTTCCCTAGCTTTTGGGTTGAGAGAGGGGTGGAGGCTTCCCATCAATGCTACCTCGGGAGAGCAGACCTTCTATTGGACAAGTGTACGATCCTTGGCTACCTCTGGTCTCCTGGTCGAGTCACGGTGAGAACTGGTCCTCATCAACGATTGCTATCGTCTTGCTCCGAGCACCTCAAATGTGGTCTGGMACCTGCACAAAGGAAAGTAATCCTATTTGGATTATCTCCCCTCCGATGTTTWAGTAAGTACGGATTTAAGGGAATAAAAAGTGTTAGGCTAGTGAGAGAAAGTTGTGAGATAAGATCTCAAGTTGGTTGCAATAATTGTGCTACGGTAAGTGCAGGTGTCATAAATGTGGTTTTTCAGGGTATTTATAGGAAATMCCCCAAAACCCAAGGCAACCATTGGATGTGTGACACTTGTCATCCATCCATACTTCCTTGTGTTCCTTACTATCGTTTCAGTGTAGGAACGTCGGTTCTCTGTCTCGTTTCGGTCCAGATAAATAAAATCAGTAACGCTTGCCGCGTAGATCACTTTGATCCAACATCTGAAGGACACGTGGGCGAGGATTTTCCATGCCACATCAGTGTCATACGGCAGCAAGAACCTTAAAAGTAATATCACACGATTGCATCAGCTTTTAACATGGTAAATTGTTCATGAGAAGTGTTAATTTGCAAGGACTCCAAAGATATCRCCCTTAAAAAGTAAGGGGCAGTTTGTTATGGATAAAAATATTTAGTTGACTTTTGTTAACTAATATTGACCAAAGGTGCAACATTCTACTAAGAGACTAGTCTGGTGATGCTTCACAAGCGTCATAAAGGGGAGGATGGATCATTTCCCATCGCTCACGGCCCAAAGAGGCCCATTATGTATTCAAATAGAAGCTTGGAGGGAAAGGAAAGGATATTAATTGGGAAGAGCGCCAAAAAAACCATYAAGATGGAGGAAACCGTCACAACTTCCATCCCACGATTATCGTCACTTGAAGCCTATAAATAGGAGAAGCTAAAATTTGGATGATTTTGCCTATTTTATAGGGAAGGATAATTAAATATATCTAATTTTGCATAAATAGGAAAGGATAAGTAAATAAATCTAATTTTGCATGATTTTATTAGTATCAACTCGATTCGTCCTTTGGGCTAATCCGAATTTGGGGCTTAGTTCTGRGTGGTTAGGTTCCATTTCCCTCCCAATTATTACCGAGGATCATACATGTATCCTCCCTGCCACGTGCAATCCCAATCACCACTGCACCAACAGTCAATTGGTGGATTTTGCATAATGTTTCACAATTTTATTTATCTGAAAATCGACATTTGAATTAATGATTTAAATATAATGATTAATAACTCTTAGAAAACTATAATTTAATCACTATAATACTCCCTCTGTTTTTTTAGTTGATCCGGTTATCATTTAGAGATGTTTTCAAATAATTGTTTCAAACCAATCTAAAAATATTTATTTTGCTTTTTACCTATTTTATTTACTCTAGCATTAATGAATTATTCTTTTCTAAATTCAACTTTCATTACTTCACTTAAACTATTCCCCCAAAATTACATTTTCCCAAAATTTCCACTCACACAATTACTCTTTTACCTAACTTACTCAACTATTTTATATTACATAATCTACTATTTTATCTAACTCAATTAACTCTAAAATACTGTGCCAATTTGATATGAAACAACTTAAAAAAAACGAAGGGAGTATTATGTATGTTGTGAATTATGATTAATTGTTTCAGGTTTTATCATCACAAAAGTTAAAGACTACCTCCGTTTTTATTAGATGACCCACTTTCGTTTTTGTGGATTTTGAGGCAAAATTTTGGTGTAAGTGATTAGATGAGTAGATGGGTAATTTAATAAAATATGTGGGATCCATAGATGAGGGAGGTAGAGAGAAGATGTTGTGGACTCCAAAAAAAGTAGAAAATAAGTAGAGATTATAACATAATTTATTGTGGTCCCATGTCTTGAAAGGGAAAAAAAGCAAAGTGGGCGGCAATTCGGGATTTTAAAGTTGTTGTTTGGCRATCTTCCTCTACGGCATCAATGCAGGYGGGCCTTGCAACGGCTCAAGCGAGTATATAGGCAGGTTTTGGCAACCGTTCAGGCGGGTTTAAAGGCAGGTGCAAGTGTCTTTTTAGTCAGCAGTTCTACGGGTTGGTGCKGCGGTTGTTTGAGGAGTGGCAGCTCCGCTATTGTTGGTGCATTTGTCGRTGAATTRTGTGGTGTTTTAGGTGGTTCTGGGTTGCGTTCTTGGCTTTTCGGGTTCGCTGTTGTTGCGCTTCATTCAAGTATTCATCACCCATTGCACTTCATTATTTGGGCACTTGTGCGAGGAGTACCTATTGTTGGGTGTTTCTATTCTGAACTTTTGGACTTTTAGTTGCTTTAGGGGCAGGTTACCGATGCATTTTCAAGCAGTTTTCTAGACAGTTTGTGGTGCCAATTATGTTAGTGTTCGTGTGGCAGTTCGGGTCTTTTGTGGATGTTGTTTGGGCATCTTTTCGGCTTGTAATCTGGGTCTTACGTGAGGGTTTCCTTGTGTGTTTTGGGTGGTTTCTTCTACCACCAGGTTGYTGCAAGTTGTTAGTGGTTTGGGGTGGTTTTTCTAGYGTTTGGGAGTTGCAATTAAGGTGTTGGCGTGGCTTGAGGCGTTGTTTGGTGATTGGTGGTATTTCTGGCATTTTGTGTCACTTSGTGTGTTGACTTCCTCTCTTTTGTGGGGGGTTGACATTTGTTTTGAAGTGGCAAGTGTTTTGTGTTTTCTTATCTCTTCGGTTGTCTTATTTTATAAGGACAACCATTTCACGTTTGAAGTGCTTTGCAATGGCGACTTCCGTGGAAAAATTCTACTGCCCTTTCGTGGGTCTTAGTGGGTGTAAGGATGGTGGCGGGAATGGGTTGAGGAATATTTCTCTGATCACACATTTGCGGGATCGTCATTGTTGTGCAGGTGCGAAGGATACAACCCGACATTCCCTTACTACCAACTTGGTTGTCTTTAATGCGGCTAAGGTGACTTTTCGTTGTATGAGGATTTGGCTTTGTGGATCTTTTTTCAAGACACATACTCTTTGTACTAGGTGTCAACATGGTACTCGTTCTAATCCTATTTATGTGCATCCACCTGATTCTGGGGATGGTATTGTTCGTTTTATTCTATACAGTTTTCAAAAACCACAACCCCCTTCTTCCAAAATGCCTTCTACTAGTGCACCTCGTGAACATCAATTCGCTTTTGATGTTTCTCTTCTCRATAGTTTATTTTCAAAGCGGTTATGTTCGGTGAAATTCATCCCTCCCATATGTCGTCTSGGTTTTTCGCAAGTTTTGAAAAATGCGCTTGATAAGGTGATTTGCCGGCCGGATGACGTCTCTTGTTGGGTACAGTTGTTYGTGTTACCCCTTTGTATCCTTAAAACTTTTACTCTGCGGAGTAATCGTGAGTGTTCCTCATCTATTAGGCAGCAACGGCAAGAAAAGAGTATCACTTATGCTATTCGTTCTTGGGGCGAGCCTGGTGGTTTTGTGCAAATCGTCAAGGACATGTTGGATCGCGTGTCTCCCCCTTTGTTGGATGCTGATGGAGACTATGACTTGTCGRAGCGTAATATTAGGCAATGCAAGAGAAAGATTTCTAACGGACACTGCACTGTCGCGGTTAGAGTGCTTTCGTCCTCGAGTCTTGCCCCTTACAAAGATGTTATTCTTGCGGATTTGCAAGCGAAACACCCTTCCTTTTCGGCACCTACCTTGCCGAATATCCCTGTTGATCATCACCTTGCTACTTCCGCTGTTGCGTTGGAGCAGATTAGGGGCTTTCCGCGTGATACTTCGTGCGGTAGAGACGGCTTACTTGCTCAGCACATCTTGAATTGCTTGGGGGGTGYTGATGTAGCTATTTTTGATGAGTTGGTGGATGCTATTACTCAGGTAGTCAATCTATTTCTTGCTGGAAAGCATCCTATTGAACTTAAAGGATACATTGCTAGTGTTCCTCTTACGTCACTTCTTAAGCCTGGCGGTGGTATTCGGCCTATTGCTGTCAGCACTATTTGGAGGCGCCTTGTTTCTAAGGTCGAAGCAGCTTTGATTGGTTCGCGTTTAGGGAACTACTTAGGAGGTCTCCAGTTGGAGTTAGGGTTTTGGCAGGTGGTGAGGCCATTCTCCATGTTGTCAATCGTCTGGTTGAGGCTCGTGGGTCCAATGTTGGCCTCTCCATGTTGTTGGTGGATTTTCAAAATGCGTTCAATTTAATCAATCGATCTACTTTATTAGGTGAGGTTCAACAACATTGTCCTGCTCTTTCACGTTACGTTGAATTCTGTTACTCTTCTCCAACGAGGTTGTATTATGGGGAGCATACCTTATGGTCTTGTCAAGGTGTGCAGCATGGGGATCCTCTCGGTCCTTTGCCTTTTGCGTTGGTTCTACATCCGTTGGTGTGTCGCATTAGAGATTCTTTTGATCTATCTCTTCAGGCTTGGTACTTGGAAGATGGCACTATCATTGGTGACACTTTGGTGGTTGATAAGGTTTTAGAGATGATTTTAGAGGACGGGCCTCATTTAGGTCTTCTCGTGAATGTTCAGAAGACCGAGGTCTTTTGGCCATCGGAGGACCCACGCAGTCATCTTGAAGGTGACTTTCCTCTGGATGTTACTCGACCTTCGCAAGGTGTTAAGTTACTTGGTGGTCCCGTCAGTACGGTTTCTTCTTTCTATCAGGAGTTGGTCTCGGAGCGGGTTTCGAAGACTATTGTGTTGATGGATGTTGTTGCTAGGCTTCATGATCTCTAGTGTGAGTTATTGCATCTTTGTGCGTGTACTGGAGTTTCCGAWCTCTACTTTGCTTTGCGCACTTGTCTGCCTCCTCTTTTTGAAACGGCTCAGTTATCTTTTGATGCGGCTCTTCGGGGTTCTTTGGAGCGTATTGTGACTGCTTCGGGGCCTGGTTTTGAGGATTGGCAATGGATACTTGCCACCTTACCATCTGCTTATGGAGGATTGGGTGTATACTTAGCTGGTGATGTTCGACATTATGCTTTCCTTGCATCCCGTTTGCAATCTTCTGGTTTACAAGCTTCGATTCTTCGTCCGTCCATCTAGTGTTGATGGCCCAGGACCGACCTTTGACGATGCCCTAAGTCTTTTCAACAGGACCGTAGAGACTGACTTTATGAGTAGCCTTAGTGAGATCGCTGCCCTCACACTCATGAAGAAATTGGCAGACATATATTTCACGAAGGTTACTTTTGATGCGGCATCCACCTTTTCCTTATCTTCACGTCAAGTTGCCTTATGGAAATCACAGCAGGGAGATCACTCTTCAGATTGGTTGCGGGCGGTCTCGATCTCGGGTTTAGGCCAGACCATGAACGGAAAGACTTATCATTCAATTCTATGCTATCGATTGGGTGTGTTCCGTTGTTCTCTGTTTCGATGTCGTGTTCTGCTTGCTCTCGGGTTTTCGTTGGTGATATTTATGGGGATCATGTTGTGTCCTGTGTTGGAATCGTTGGTATCAAACATCGACATAATGTTGTCTGCGATACACTTCTTGACGTTTGTTACCGCTCTAGGATTTCCGTTCGCAAGGAGGTAAATGTTGGGTTGACTACCGAAGGTGACAGGACTTTTTGACYTGCGGATGTCTTACTTTATTCTTAAGACGGCGACTTTGATGTGTGTGTTGACCTGATGGGGTCATCCCCTCTGACGCAATCAGGGTTGTCTGATTTCGTTCCTGGTCGAGTGGTGGCGGCAGCAGCACAACAGAAGCGGGAAAAGTTTTAGGAGCGGTGTAGGGCTATTGATTACGATTTCCTTCCTTTTTCCTTCTCTTCCTTGGGGGAATTGGATAAGGGAGTTGTTGTGCTACTAAAGMGRATCCAGGCGTTTTATAGGGCTCAGGACATTGGGGTACGTGCAGCTGCTCACATCWTCACAGGATGGGATTCGCCATAGCTAGAGGAGTGGGGGCTCAGATCGTATCTCGACTCCCATCCAACTTCTTGTAGATCACATGATCTTTTTGTTGCATGTAACACTTGCCACGTTTTGGTGCTTTTATAATACTTCCTACATTTCWTTTTATTTGCAACTTTTGTTTTTACAAACATTTTAAGGAAGAGATTTAAAATAATATTTCATAACATTTTATATATTTTGGTCATTTTTTGGAAGTGTATTTAATGCTTATTTGAAGCCATAAAGGCTATATATAGAATTACCCAATTAATATCTAGGGATAATAATAATTTGTGCACCCCATATAGACAATAATTTTTATGTTATGCTATTAAACTTTAATGACCGGTTTGGTTATTGGGACTAAATGGTGAGAATGAGAATAAACCAACGAGGACATGTGTCACCTCTTGGTTAAAAGTTTTCCCTCCAAAACTTTATTTTCATTTCTTTTTTTTTTGATAAAATTACTTATATAACATATTAATTAAATCTAATAGCTATAGCTAATAAATAATAAATAATATCTTTACTTAATAAATATTATCGTAATAAATTTTATAAAACACATATGAAAATAGTAAATTAATTTTATACWGTAAGATTGAATCTAAAAYTGATGAATATACTCATTCATATATATTAATGGAAATTTAAAAGATTGTCTCTACTAATGAATGAATAGTACCGAATTTTTTATGACATGAATTTCGTCGAATGAYGGGGCTACAAAAGTTTCCCTACACATATTTAATTGCAATTATATCATAACTTTAGAGCTCTATCATCTTAATAAGTTTAGTAAATATCATACATGTATTGTACAGGTTCGGAACTTATTATATTTTACAATACAAATTTTCCTTACAAATATTAAATTGGAACTTTATTTCACTTTTTTTAGGGTTTTAATAAATAAATATAGTAAATATTGTGCATCGCACGTGCCCTACTAATAATTTAAATAAGGAAAAACTCTTAAAATCATTATAGGGAATGGAGTAGTTGATCCCAACTTTATCTCCATGAGAAATAGTCTTACCTCAAATTTATGTTTTTCTTTCCATGAAGACACGATTTCTTAGGAATTTCATTACTACTCATAATTGTGAGAATGAAAATTTAAGAAGAAAATTGGACTTTTGGAATGAAATTTCATTATCATGGAAATGAACATGATTGCTTCACAAATTTATAGACATAGTTATTCCCATTATTACCATTTACTACAACAACAACCAAAAGAGGTGTAAGAGCAGTTTTTCGGGGTTTTTTTTTCCCTTTTTAGACTGCAGTTCAATTAAACCTCAGTGTAGTCTTACAATAATAGTACTGAATATTAATTAAGCTAAATTGTACTTTATCACCTTTACTTAAGAAGATTAGCAAAATAAATAAAGGTGGTAAAAAAGCAAGGTGCTAATTTACAAAAAGAATTAAAGTAAAGGTGGTAAATCACAATTTTTCCCACGAAGTATTAATTATAGATTTTGTTAGTTTAGTCCTTGACTAAACCAATCTTAATCTTCAGTTGCACTCTTTTATGTTCATGTCATTAGATTTCTAAACTAAAATAAAGTGTAGTGAGATAAATTGAACTAAACCAAAAATAAGTCGAAAAAATTGAACAAACTTTAATAATTGAATATTAATATGTAATCTAAAAAAATCTAACAAAATTGTTATCTTCTGTTAATTAATGCATAATGATACGTATCTGCACAGTTTTTAATGAGGATTAAAAGCTTGATTCAAAGACAAAAAGGGGTATAAGAAAGAGAAGAAGATCTTTTAATAAATGAGATTGTAGATTTATAGATGCTGTAAATCTATGTTATATGTTGTCTACTAATGAACTTGAAGTACCAATCCGTATAGGAATATCAAAGGGGGAAAAAATGAATCTATTACTAGAATACCTGATAGAATATATTTTAATTTATAATCCGTGAGTTATTGTATTGCATTGTGGTTGATATATATACAAAATACATAAAGCCCTAATTAGGCTAACCAAGCTAAACTAGAGGAAACTAGAGATATCCATACTATATTTACACATATACAATAAAGTAGAATATAATTAAAATATATAATTAAAATAGGAATATATTTTAATTTATTCTATTAATACCGTATAAAAGAGTTGCGTATGATATGTGTTCAACTCCTCAACTCTTTTCTATGACTAAACTTCTTTTATAAGAATGTGATATGTGTCGCCTTATATGTCCTACATGTGTTATTATTTTACTTATATTTGTTTCGTCTTTTCATACTCCTGTTTTAAATTATTCATATGGCATCCTCCAAATCATTCAACCATTATTCACTTCCCCTTCCACCAATTGACACATTAATATTTTTTACTCTTTCTTTTTCAAATAACATGACTTTATCTCTTCACCTTTCAATCGCATCATCTCCCTTTTTCATTMATCATCCATTCATATTCCCCTTTAACTCTCCCTTTTCTTAATTAATTGCATGACTATATATAAATGATTTTTTTTCACCATTTTCATCATGTAAATCTCTCTCTTTGTCTAAATCCCTTTGATGCTTCAATAATTTTTTATTAATAACCTTACCAATGGTATTTTGATGTATAAGTACCTTACCAATATCATGTTAGGTGACTTTATTTTATTAGTACCTTACCAATAGTATTTTGATGTATTTGAAATTCTATATAATTTTTTTCTAAGTTTATATATTATGTAAAATTTTGAAGCATGCATATTTGGTTTTATATGATGTATGTCTTTGAATTTTAATGTAGAACTTTGATTTTCTATGGTTAATGCTTAAATTCTAATTATAACATTATGCACTAGATTCTAACATAGTTTTATTGAATTTTCTTCAAAATAAGTCACCTAAATGCTTCAAATAATGCACACAACACAATTATTGTCTAAAATGTTAAACATAAAAATATCGCCTCGCTACATTTGAACAATAAAACTAGTTACCTATTGAAAGAAAAATAATCGTGAAAAAAAAATGTATAATAGAATGTACAACAAAAAAATATTTACTCCCCGTGCATCGTTGAGCTAAGGATTAGTTTTTAAATTAATTGCAACTAGGATTGTTAATGAGTCAAGTCGAGACCGAGCTTTGCTAGACTAAGCGCAAGGTCGTCCCGTTAAATTTCGGGCCCTGTTCCAATCTAAAAAATGAGGCCCTAATAAAAAATTTTAATATATAATACTAAACATTATACTTCTAATAGGAGGCATAATTAAACAATTTATAAATTTAATTAACCAAAAAAAAAGATAGAAACACCGAAATTATCCAGTATCTTTGAACACTTGAACAGTCACTCCATATACCCTCAAACGACAATCTGCTACTTCACTCTGTTTAAAAAAAACAAACAGAAAGATGCCATATCACGATATCAGTATCAGAAATTAATTGGGTGAAATAGTAACCCAATAATCAAATTGAAATTAGGCACATTAATATAAAAAAATTCTCATTTCATTCTGAAAATTAAAAATCAGTAAATCACATACCTTTGGGGCTTCATGGATTCGACCTTTAGGGCTTTTATTTTTTATTTTTTCTCCCAAAATAAAATTTGTGTAGATGTTGAAGAAAAAGTTGAAATTTTTTGAAAATTTATAAAGACTGCAAAATTTAATCGTTTCATTGTAAACGAAAATCAAGAGAAATAATTGGAAAATTGATTCTTCCATTGAGTAAAATAAGAAAGTTAATGAGAAATTAGTAATTGGGAGATTTGCGTGAATAAAGGAAATTAAGGGATTTGAAATTAAAAAGGAAATTAAAAAAATAAAGGAAAATAAGGGATGAACCTAGCAGTGAATTTGGGAGAATGAATTGATGAAGATTGAAGAAAGTAAAGAARAAAGAAGATGGGAAGTCAGAGAGATGAAGAAAGTGATTAATGCGTGGCTTGCGTGCATCGATGCATTTCTATTTTTTTTTTTTGTATTAAATAGGGTTGGGCTTTAGTTTGAGGCCCCATAAAATTGGGGGCCCTGTGCTGTTGGTCACTTTGCACAGCTAAAGGGCCGGGCCTGACTAAGCGTGAGCTCGTTAGTGGGGGATCGAGACTCGTGGCTCGTCAAGCATGGAATTTTGAGTTCGACTCGAGCTCRGGACCTCGGCTTGAGCTCATGACTTGTTTAACTTGTTTTGGTTGCTTCTACAAGTTCAAAGTCTTCTAACTTTTAAATTTTAACTTTCATCAACCTATTTTGTTAAATTTTTTAATGTATAGAATACGTATATTATTTATAATAAATACATATATAATTCAAGCAACCTCACGAGCTTTTCGAACCGAATCTAGCATAATTCACGTATAGTATCATCTCATTTATTCTCAAGTCGAACTTGAGTTCGAGCCGAGTCCCAACATCTCATTAACAACCCTATCTGCAATGCATAAGTAACAAATTGACCCCAACACTTTGATTACGTGCAAATAAACCCAATAACTTTAATTTATAGCAAGTTAACCCCAAGACTTTTAAAATTGTGCAATCAAAACAAATACATCAAAAATGACAAAAACTGCATTAAAATATACAAACAATATACCCTAAATAAAATACAAAAAAAAATCCAATATATTACATATATACTTTTTTTATGCATACTTTTGTTTAATTGCAATCTATTATTAACAACCCAATTAATGAAAAGTTATATGGTTCATTTTGCTACAATATAAAGGTGAACCGGGAGTTAAATTGCACGTTTAGGTGAAATCTTAGGGTTCATTTACTATAACTATATTTCCCATAGTCGCAATCATGCAAAGTTTTAGCAAAGGAGACACTTAAAGAAAAGCTAAAAWTGAGACTCATGTGATGAATAAAAATAAATAAAGAACTGTTATCCAATTAATGAAATAGTATAATTAAATTGAAATTCTTATACAGTAAAAGATAAATGTTGTAAATTATCAAAAGAGATTTAATATACTTCCTCCGTTTTTTAGTTGCCCCAATTTGTCAATTACAC
Organism: Bassia scoparia; assembly: GCA_008642245.1. NCBI lineage: Eukaryota > Viridiplantae > Streptophyta > Magnoliopsida > Caryophyllales > Amaranthaceae > Bassia > Bassia scoparia. The sequence continues at coordinate 84,410 of SNQN01001339.1, forward strand.
TATTCACAGRAAGCATTTTGACCAAGTTTTGTRCTTTACACGTAATGAAAAATATCATCAAATGGTATCTCGTTAGATTCGTCTCRTTAAATAATTCTCAACAAGTGTTTTTTGTTGAATGGGACATCTAAAAAAACGGAGGAAGTAATTACTTTGAAGTTGGGAGGTATAGAAAACATCTTACTTTCTATTGTAAAAGAGGATGATATTTGAGTTGCTTTTACATATTAAAATATATATTTTCGAAAATAACCCATCCTAAAATGATAAAGGGTAATTACTGAAGATATTATATACTCGTATGTTGTTATTATCAATAGATTCATCTTAACATTGTTAGAGCATTAGAAAATGAAAACATGCATAAAAATAAAGGATCAACGAGTGTATGTAGACCTGCTAAATAAGATATTGTGAATAATGTAAGCCGGAAAAATAAATTATATGCTAATTAATTATTAAATTATCAACGCCTAAACGCCTTATGATAATGAACTAGTTTCTTGGCCCGGGCGTTGCTCCGGGTCCAAAGATGTTCTTATGTTAAATTTGTATTGGTTTTCTACTCATGTATTTCTCGTAGTCTTGTAATTGTGTTTCAGTATTGTGTATTGTATATTTGAGCTAAAAACTCACCTTAAATCAGAAAGTAGGCTATGTAAAGTTTTCTTTTTTAAAAAAATAGTCAAATACTTCGTATGTAATTCAATTATCACAAATTGCTCACATAATAAGTTTCATAAGATGGGTGAAAGTGAGTACACACRTTGAGGAAACCCCTAAAAAATTATAAATTAATGAGTGAAAATGAAATTTTAAATTGCTCACTTGTTCCAAATACACACAGAAATTACTTTTGTACTTTAAAATAGAGGAGAGAGGTACATTTGATTTTGCATATCCGTGGTTTTTGTTCAAAGTTCTTTAAGTGCATTTTTATTTTACCTTATTTTGTAAACAAATATAATAAAAGCACGGCTAGAACTATAATTTATATGAGCAATTGAGTCCCATGCAAATTGGTGTTGCAAATTTTCGAGGGTAAAGAAGTGAACAGGCTAGGAAATAACTCGTTGGAAAATTTTGAATGTCATCATTTAGTGTTCGTTGTTGTGCTTCTTTCTTTTGTTTTTTTACACTTGGGCTTTTCTCTTCATCTTTGCCCCATGCGTCTGAGCTTATGCATGTTTGGTTGAACCCATCTTTGTTGTAGGATGAATACCATCTAACATTGCTAATAGATCGCCATAAGTTTTAAAAAGGAAAAAYCTATATTAAAATATTGAGATTGATAGGACACTCAAAATCAAGATTAGGGTATCGTGTCATGTGACATTAAATTTTGACAAAAGGAGAGTCCTACATGCAAATYTTRCAACTAAAAATGTGAACAACACTCTAACATTATATATTTAAAGAAGTGATAAATAACATAACAATAATAATGGGAGTCGAGAGATTGAATCTTATAAATGATTTTTTTTTTTTTTAAGATTATAAGTGGATGTAAGAGCTAATGACATGGCGCACAAATGGCACAATTTGAATATATGGCGCAATATTGACATAGATTAGAACACCTTTTAATAAYATTTGTAGATTTAAATTATGAAAATAAATAACGAGACTGAATTCAATAAGATCTCTTTTAATTATGTTTTTCATCATATATCAATATTCACATATGAGGGTCACATTACTCATAGAAGATGTACATATGGTAAACACAAATATACTATATATGGAGTTACAGCAGACAAAGGTAAGACACATTACCATTTACCAAAGAGGTAAAAAGAAAAAATTAAAAAAAATGACACACAAAGATGGTCCTGTTTTTACTGACAAATAATTGAGTGATTGCATTAAATTGTGGTCGTGTGGAGTTATAATAACCATAGGAAGCAAATTGCAAGCAGTAGCTTCCTAGTCTTCAGTAATGACAGTAATATTCAGCAATGAGTAGTGTAGTTGTAGTTGTAGACTTGTAGTGCCCCTAAATCCCTAATCTAATAAAAGTAGAGCCCTGTCTTTATTTACATGACCATTTTCTAAAGCCTAAAAAACAAAAGGAGCTTACGCAACACAAAGCAAATGGTGTGTGTGTGTGTAATTGTTGTGTCTGTGCTATGTGTTTGTGTGTGACTGTGCCAGAGATTCCATTAACAACTCAGCTCACGAACCCCCTTATAAATTTTTCTTATCAGCACCTCTTTCTCACCACACATCTTTCTCAATAATTTGCTTGCTCTCTTCTTCCTTTTCTTTTTTTTCTTTTCTTTTCAATTCATTCATTATTATTCTCATCTTTGCTTTGCTTTCTTTCTTTCTGTGAATCTTTGTTCAGCTTTTGTGGCAAAAGCAGAATACCATTCCACCAAAAAAGGGGTGTCAAGAAAACAAGAAATCTGGTGCTGAACTGAACTTTTGCTGATAGTTGAGGTTTGCTGATATTTGTGAGGTGAAAATGGTGGCTAAAAGGCCTAAAATAGTGGTGATTGGAGCAGGGATGGCAGGTCTGACTGCTGCAAACAAGCTGTACACAGCAGCAGGGGCAAAAGAGTCATTTGAGCTGTGTGTAGTTGAGGGAGGTCAGAGGATTGGAGGGAGGATTAACACCGCTGAGTTTGGTGGTGACAGAATTGAAATGGGTGCTACTTGGATTCATGGCATTTCTGGGAGTCCAATCTATGAAATGGCCCAGAAGATCAAGTCTTTAGAGTCTGACAAGTCATGGGAATGTATGGGTGATTTGTTCGAGGAGAAAGTGTCAGTTGCTGAGACTAGAGCTGAAGGTGGGTATGTAGTTAGTCCTGATATTGTTGACCCAATCTCATCACTCTTTGATAAGCTTATGAGTATGTCACAAGGCAAGGTTGATAAGGGTGATTTGGGTGATATCCAAGTCAGCAGCATTGGCTCATGGCTCAAGATTGGGCTTCAACACTACTGGGATTCCAAGAAACAGGTTTCTGATGAACAGGTTTCAAGTTGGAGCAGGAGAATGCTGGAAGAAGGAGTTTTTGCTATTTCTGAGAACACCCAGAGGACATACACAGGTGCTGGTGATCTGTTTAATCTAGATTACGCGGCCGAGAGCGAGTACCGGATGTTTCCCGGCGACGAGATCACCATTGCTCGAGGTTATATCTCAATCATTGAAGCCTTAGCTTCAGTTTTACCGCGGTATGATCCATTTGCAGGAAGTGGTAAAGATTGACTGGTTTTCGCTCTGAAGAGTGCTGATCAGCACTGGTAATTACGGTGTGACCTGTGAAATGCATTTTTTCTGATGGCTCATGCGCAAGCTGTCATGTCATTGTCACAGTTTCACTAGGAATACTAAGGAGGAAATCAATGAAAGAATCTGGAGCTGGTTGTTTAGCCATCACTGCTTCTTCAAGAGGAATGCTTTCGAAACTTGGTATATGTGTTGTTACATTGTTTTACGTTAAAGCTCCCAATAGTCGAAGAGGGGCACCATTGTAAATTCCTTCATGAAATGGTGTTTCATCGTGCAGATCAGAGCTCAGACTAAGAAGATCCTTGGTGGATGAGGAAAAACAGCAGCTATATACCATTTTATAACATTCAGTGTCTCTGCTTTCCTTGGTTTGCTGGGAAGAAGCTCAAGCCTCGGTCCTCGGTGATGAGGCGTTATGGATGGGTTTCGACGACAATATCGAGTTTCATCTCAAACTCTAATCGTTACTGAAGTATGCAATGGACAATATAGATTTCTCAGAGTTTCAGGATTCGAGTTCAAGAAGGGTTTGAGAGCCAAATGGAGAGGTACTGATCCTTTGTATCTTGGGCTATACGCTATGTTGAGTGGGAGCAGTGGGTGGACGACTTCGACACACTAGCTGAACCATTTGCCAAGGCTGATGGTAGTAGCCCAACAGTGGTTCCCTGCTCTTCAAATTCCTCTTTGCAGGGGAAAGCAACACACAGAACCCATACTCACACATCATGGTGCTTATTTCAGTGGTTTGAGGAAGCAATAGGCTTTTCGCCACTACAACTTTTTGGCAGACCCAAGTATTGGAGTCCTCCGATTCCACTAATCCAGATTGGGAGCCGAAAGCTCTAACAACCACCTGGTTCTGCATTCCACGAAGCCACTCAAAGATTAACAGCAAGAACTTGTGGTTAAGCTTAGAACAACCCCTTATCAGCGTTCTCTCAGGTTGTTTGGTGGTCTTCAGCATATTAGACTCAGTCAAAGATATCAAACATTCCAATATTTTTGTCCTCAAGATTACAACTGGCTATGGTTGGGTTCAAAATAGAAGAGTCTATCAATGATCTCCCACTTGTTACTTTTCCTAGTGGTTTTTTATAGTTTTGTACCACAATAGAGTCTCATGTGTTTGGTTTGCAGAATTAGACCTTAGGTAAATGAGTAAATCTTCCTTTTCTGTTCATAGCTTGTTGGCAGTTACTTCTGTTTCATTGTTACCAGGACTCTGGAATTGGTAAGAGATCATACAATCTCACAAGTTTCATTTGACCTTGTTTTTTTAGATCAACAAAATAAGCTTTTCTCTTTTTTTTTTTTTTTTTTTTTTGAGTTTTCTTTCGTAGTTTGAATTTGTTGCTGAGCTTACTTTAATTTTGTGCTTATTGTGTTTTAGTCTCCTTTTATTATATTATTTAGTAAATATTAGCTTGGATTAAGATTGTATTTAGGCACTTTAATTTTAAAAAGTGAAGCCAAACATTGCTGCATTTTTTGCCTTTACCTTTCTCTCTTTAAACCTTATCTTATACCTCCCCTAAACATCTCTACTTTATGCAACAACAATATATCTGATGATTTGCATTAATTTGGCAAATTGCCATTTGCATCAGTTTAAAAGTCAGTCAGAAAGGATGCAATTGGGAAATGCTAAAACTTCAGTAATTTCAGTGATTGCAATTGCAATTCAGTACAATTTGCAAGTTGCCAAATCTGTTTCAGGTACCCAATAAGGTATACTTGTGTATTTCTCCTTTTTCCTAAAATCCAAATTCATGAATTCGAATATTCTTTGTATTCTCACGTTTATCCCTTTCAAATGCTTTAAAGGAAGTTTGGTGCTTCATGCAACAAACATGTTAGGAGTCCTAACTTAGGAGTTAGGACTACTTTTTTTTTTTTTTAAAGGCTATACATGTATCTAGCTAACTGCATCATTGATTCACTGCCTTAGCCCCGAAGGCGAATTAAGCGGTGGATTTCTTGGCCAACTAGGGATACTCGCATCACGTTATTTGGTCTCTAAATTCGCCTCTTACGCAGGGTCTYCAATCAAATTATCCGCAATRATAATTAAGTTTTTTCTTTGCTATATTAGYCTAGCTTTARGTACAACCGATTTTATCATGCACATTATCTCTGTATAAGATTATTAAGGTCTCCATTCAAYWAGTAGTTCATTTTCTCAACCTAACAATAATGCATAAATAAATAAGTTGCGGCGGATTGGAAAATTGGCAAGTGGCCCTCTATTGCTCAAGCACTCTATTGGCCTAAATACACTTTCAATGATTTGCGTATTAGTTATACAAATATGATAAATAAAATTCGATGGGAGTCACTTATCATTGTGTCACAATTTCACTTAGCTATATAAATCATAGAGAAAATAACATCAATATCACAGTAGCTGAATTCTCTAGTTTTTGTTGCCAATAAGAAAATGTTATACGACAAAAGTTGTGACTTGTGATCCTTTATCATATCATTATTGTGGACACATTAAAGACATGATATCATTTGATTACCAAGTATCGATTTGATTATGATTTTTGGACGATATTGGCTTTATGAATGTTTCATTAGTGCTTTGATTAGTGGTTAAGTTATATTAATTAACACCACACGAGCCCACCTTTAAATCTTTGAATGACATGCCACCTTTCCTTCAACTCCTTTGTTCTCTTCAACTATAATTACATGAAAAATGTTATAYTTCCTCCGATTTCTAATGTATTGTGCATTTATTATTTGGGGGAAAAATTRAAAATAATGTATTATAATGTGAATGAGGTAAAAAAAAGTATGAGAGAGTGTGTGTAAAAGGGGAGAAAGTGTAAAAGGAGAGAAAGTATGGAGAAGTGGGGTAAATAAGAGAATGTGTGATTTAAAAGTAGGAGAAAGAGTGTCCCAAAATGGTATAAAACATACTCCCATCATTTCTTTTACTTTGCATCCATTTCTTTTTGGAGTAAAAGTTAGTAAACTTGACCATATATTTTTTTGGCAAATTTATAATGTATAATAGTGTCCAAGTGAGATGTTGTTTGATTCGTTTAAATGTATAGTTTAATTAATATCAAATTTTTTATAATTTTCTAACAATACAATTTAAGTTATTATAGTCAAGTTATATCTTGAAGACTGTGCAAAT
>SNQN01001340.1:0-18910 GCA_008642245.1 Bassia scoparia
TGAAAGGCTTGTGCTAGGTCTGTTATCTAACATAGATTTGAGAGAGTCTTTTGAAATGCTTGTCTAGGTCTGGTTCAAACATGGTTTGAAAGTGTCTTGTCCTAGTCTGATTCTAGACATGATTCTGAGAGAGTCATTGAATTTGGAAAGATCTTTTTAGTCTGGTTCTAGACATGAATTGAGAGCTACTGTCTTAGGTCCTGACTAGACATGATTTGAAAATGACTTTGAATTGAAAAGTCCTAGCAGGCTGTCTAAGACATGATTTGAAAAGTGTCTTTCTAGGTCTGATTCTAGACATGATCTAGAGTGTCTTTTTAGAACTCTAGTCTTTCTAGACATGTAAGGTTTGTCATTCGTTTTAATATTGAATGACTTGAATTTGAAAGATCAGTCTAGGTCTGGTCTAACATGATTTTGAGAGTGTCTTGTCTACGTCTGAGATTCTAAACAGATTTTGAAAAGGTCTTGAAGGTCTTGTCATAGGTCTTGTTTCTAGACATGATTGAAAGATGTCTTTTGAAAGAGTTCTGTCTAGGTTCTGGGTTCTAACATGATGGACGATTACTAGAGTCTAATCCTACCAAGTACCACAGTGCCAAATTGAAGAGCTGTCATTTAAAGAGTGACTTAGAGAAAGGTGACATTTGACGGACGTGACTTGACTAACATTGGCGATGAGTGACTTTGATTGAAAAGAAGGTCCAAAAGTATTCTTAGGATTTCCACTATTGAAGCAATAGACTTGAACACGCAACAGGCCTTAGAGAAGAAGCCCCACAACTGGAAATTAAGGCCATGACGACGAGCCCCCACGAGCTTTGAGACAATGTAGTTTACGGCCTTAGAGTCAACATAGGGAAGGTGGATAGATTGTATGGAATGAGCCCAACAAGATTACTACCCAAAAGGTCATGGCTTACTCTCGGGATTGAGTCAATGAGTCCTTGAAGGTGACCAAAGAATAGGTATGTTCGAGAATAAAAAGATCAAATTGTGCTAGGAGTCAAAGATGTGGCTGACGCGAGTTAGATAATGAGTGTTCAAACATGAGTCTATGTTGAGTTCTAAACTGGCAAAACCATAATCGAATTCTTAGCAGTCAAACACTCAAAAGCCTCAAACGATTAATGTTAATGCTGATGCTGTCGAACCCCGAGAAGAGCTTCCTACGTATCCTTACGGAATCAGACCAACGTAGTTCTTGATGATGATTTGGACAATGCCTCATGTGAGGGCTTTGTGGTTTGTATGTGAGGTTTGTGGTTTGAGTTTGAAAAAGGCTTGATGAAGTGCCACGGTGCGCAGTGTGCTTTTTAGACTCTGCTTTTTATTTGAATTGGCTTTGAACTTTGGATTTGGATTTTGAAATTTGATTGCATTTGTGAAAACTTTGTATTGAACTTTGATTTTTGCTTTTCTTTTTGCCCATTTTATCTTTTTCTTTTCTTCTTTTGCACGTGTCTTTCCTACGCACCGTTTGGTTCCAAAGGTTAGGTAGTGTGGTGATGAAAGAAAAGATAGGCTAATATGAAATGTTTGTGCTCAAAGGTTGCAAGATTTGATTTGATGTGACAAAGGAAGGAGGTCATTTTGTGGAGCTCTGAAAGAAGGCCTCTCGGGCATTGTTCAAATTAAATAATTGAATCAGCATTAGATTAAACCAATTGGCCAAGAGTGTTGAGACTTGCATAGAATTAGAAAATAATATTGCCAAATGATCACTTTATTGATGAAAGAAAATTAACATACATGCTTATTTTGAAAGACTACATAGACTCAAAAGACAACGAATTGAAAAGAACATATTGCTAGGACTGGACTCGATGACTCAATTCTAAGAAGCCGCATGGATCATTAACACCACGCCTGTGGGTGACTCATGGTTTTAGCAATGGGTTTTGGTGTTGATTCTTATCCCTTCCCGCTGAGACTGGGAGGCGACCATCTTCAACCATGTCTTGAATCCTGTGCTTCAGAACATGCAGTTCTCAGTGTGTGACCCCTTCCTTGTGGAACTTACAATAGCATGGGATTCCATTCCTAATTTCTTTGTCATCTGACGGGCTGGAGTGGTCCAATGAGCAAGTTGCGCCTTTGCAGTTAGTCTATCAAGGCCTGCTCAAAGTCATACCAATTGGAAAAAATGTCCTTGGTGGTCCTCGAGGCCTGTTGTTGAAAGAGCCGGGATGATTAGAAGAGTCATTTGGTGATGTGGCTGACTTGATCAGTGTTGGAAAAGAGAGGACCACCTTTCTTGTTAAAGCCCCCACCGTTACCTTAGACTTCTGGGCTTTGAACATCTTCCTCAACTAGGAGCCAACCTTGTAGAGCCCAGTAAATGAACAATGGGTTGAAACTTGAGTGGCTCTCGATACTTGGGCTGAAGGTTCTTGATGCCATGCGGACTTGATCTTCCTCGTCGGTCGATTGCATTTGAGCGGCCCTTCTCCCGTCCACCTATTAAGGAAAGTAGAGAATTTTCTCTCTCACCTTGTTGGTGCCTCTTTCACGGAGACCAACAGGAAGCTGGGAATTGTACCTGTACTGCTTAGGAACTCGTTTTGATATATTCCCAATCATCGAGCTTGGCTTGATTCAGTCTTGAACCACCTGGATGGATGGTGTCCAAATAATAGGGAACACCAAGTGAATAGCTCTTTGCTCATTCCCTTGAGGACATTGAATATGAAAGTGCGGAGTGGTCCTCTGGGTCTTCAGTTCCCTTGAACTTGGGCAAATCAGTGATGACGAACTTCTGGAAGCTGGCCCTTATCTTCATAATCAGCAACACGAGGCCCTTGAACTGAATTTTCGACATTCTCTTGACCATCTCTTCTAGTTGCTCCACCCTTTTTTCCGTCTCAGTCTTTGGAGGAGGAAGTGGTGTTTCAGCATCGTCTCTCCCCTCCCCGTCAGACTCGAGAGGTTTTCTTGGGTCCTCTTTTCTTCAGCTCCCCAATGCTCTTTTCTTGGCATCAAGGCGAGAATTCACAGACTCGAGCTTTTCGAGAATAGCGTTAAGCTGTTGTTCGATGTGCCATGGAAGTGTCTGTGTTGATGGATGGAGCAGCGTCGGGTTGCTTCTTGTTACTCTTCTAGCCCCAGAGACAAGTTGCGAGTCTTTGCTATCTTGCTGAAATCAAGAAATTACACTTTAGAACCCAGAAACAAAAGATTGAAACTCTTAAGAACAAACCTAACTCATTTGAGGTTCTGGACTTAAGAACTGGACTCGAAAGTAGACTTGAATGGGCTAACCTAAATCTGATTTAAGTGCTAGACTCGAGAAAAATTCAAACTAAGATGGCCTATTTCAAATTGAAGACCTCTTAACCTACGAGCCACTTGAAATTGAAAGGCCTACCTTGAATCAAATTCCTAGGCTGATCTATGATCGAACCTTAGTTCAGTTTTAAGTTCTTAGATTGAAGTTGAAGCGAACCTAATTCAGATTCAAGGCTCTTGGTTAAATTGAATTGAACTAATTCAGATTTAAGGTTCTTGAATTGAAATGGAATTGAATTGAACCTAATTCAGACTTAAAGTTCAAAAACGAATCTAAGTCAGACTTAAACTCTTGATTGGAACGAACCTAGGTCAGATTTCTAGGTCGAATGAGTTTGAAAGTGATTGAAATGGGCCTAATGGATTGACCAACTTCATGTCTTAACCATAGATTAAGGACTGGGCTTAGTTAAGAAATTGGACTGAACAAAGAGTCACAAGTTAACAAGCACGTTGATTGAAACACAAAACCAATTTATTCACTTAAGGTCAGGATCTAAGTGAACTATAAGTCGGCTTGGTTAAGTCTGATAGTGTACCATGCCTAAGAGTAGAGCTGGTCCAATTTCACCACCACAATATTGGTGATGTATGGCCGAGATACCCCTTATATGCACGCATCGAGTAACACGTGCATCGCGGCAGGGCGGGATAGGACTTACCTTAGCCATGTGATCAGTTAACCACATGCAACCAAGATAAAATCCCCCCTTAAGGTGATCTCGGCATAGAACATGCCCATATTGAGACCAAGGTGCCTAGACATGACCCTATTCGAAGGTCACAAGCAAAATTCAATTGATTATGAATATGGAACTACGAGACTTTCAGTCTGTCCACTCACCAAATGGTGATATCCCAGTTAAGTCGCCAAAACTGTAGGCTTCGCCCGCCTTAGGCAAGGGCGTTGACCTCAGCTTCAGTGTCATGGAGTGAGCCATGGAATCCGCATGTGAATGCGTTGGGTGTCGTCGAATTGAGGGGATCGCCACCGTGCCTATATAGGTTATTCACGGACGCCCGAAACATTGTGCCAAATTAATGGCCCCACGTCCAATCAAGTAACCAGTCGTGGTTCGGGGACATGGTACGAATAAGATCTGTAACCCAATTCGCCCGCATGTAGCGGCCTTACTCGGTCTCATTGTAGTTCCATAAATCATAACGATTGAATTCAAAAGAGCCTATTGATTTGACTTTGAAAGTGCATTGATTACTAGGTGGGTTGCTATTAAAACAACCAAGACTTCTACAATGAATAAGGCGGTCACTTGATTGTTAGTCAATGTTAATAAGTGCTTAGAAAACCGGTCGTCCATGATTATCTGACTTTAATGTGACAAACGATTAAATTCCGGTCTTGTTTAAGCAATATATACAAGGTGATTGAATATATATACATAAGACATGAAAAACACAAGGTTAGTAAGGCGTAATAATGTGTATGTGCGCCCTTCTACCTTGTCACTGCAAACAATCAAATTATTAGAATAAACTCAAGGAATCGCCTTTCGATTGAATTGCTAATTGAGACAAACAAACCGTGTTAGTATGACAATAACAATTGTATATAGTAAAAAAGCAAAACATCGAAAATATGAATAAATCCTACATATTTACATGAAACGATTAACAAGTGAGTTTCTACATCGTTTTAATTGATTAAAACTCTAATAATATTATCAAATTAAAAGTGACAAAAAGAATTAAAAAAGAGAAAGAGAGGTTTTTGTGAGTAATCTCAGATTATACCCTTATTTCGCTGTTGATCGAAAGAGAATCGATGCTTTGAATTGAAAACGAATAGGTTTTGATGTTTTAGAGTGTATAGATGTGTCTCGTGACTTGTCTGGTGAGTGTATTGAAAGTCGTGTCAAGTGAAGGTGAGAGACTGAATTGTGCGTATGAAGGGTTTCCCGGATTGAGCAAGAGCGAGCAAGTATTTATAGGCACGAGCAAAAACGAGGCAAAAGCAACCCTGCGTATACGCGTGGATGAGCGTATATACGCTCATGGGAGCGTATATACGCTCATCCCAGCCGTATATACGCTTCTCATTTACATGGATTTGGCAAATCGTATGTAGGGTGACGTATATACGCTCAAATGGAGCGTATATACGCTCATCAGGAGCGTTTATACGCTCCATTTCAGCGTATATACGCTCAATGGTTAGTATATATTTTCCAAAAACCTCATATATTTTGATTTCCTCCGATTTTATTCGTGATTTCCCTTGATTCGACGCACCTAGACACCCTTGCTCTCCAAGCAAGTTCTAGAATGTTCTAGAGGTTCCACGTATTTCCGGAGTATTTTTCTAATTATTCATGTATTTTGGCGTTTTCTGCGTATTTAAACATTGCAAAAATTCATTAGAAAATCATAGAAAAATCAGAAAAAATTTAAAATATTGCGGATTCAGAAAAATGTGACGCACATGATGAAAATCAAAAAGACGAGAATCGCCAGCTTAACTTCGTTTGAAAACCTTGAAAACCTTTGAGTTATCGAGAAAACCGAAGGGAAAATATGTTTGCCTTGTAAGTGACCTTTGCTCAATAATTCCGAGTACGACCTCACGTATTTCCAACTTTCGTGAGTTCAAAGCATCTTTTCCGAGTTGAAACAAACGCGAGACGCGGTATATTTCATCACGGATTACTCATTTGGGGAGACACATTTTCAGGTGTCTACACATACTGCAATAGTAACTGATATGTAGAGATTAACGCTTTTACCTTATTGAGTGTAGGTCTGCCGAGGAGGATGTTATAGGGGAGGTCCATATCTACGACAGTGAAGCACACCTAAGCCGAACGGGCCAGGTCCTTCTCCCCGAGCCTGACTGGCATTTTTATGACTCCTTCTGGGTATGTTCGCTTTCCGCCAAAGCCGACCAGAGGGTGATCCGAAGCAATGAGGTCAGACTTAGAATATTTCAATTTCAACAAATAGTCATAAGTAATGATATCCGAGGAACTACCGCTATAACCGAGCACTCGCTTCACCCGAGCGTTGGATACCTTGATATCAAACAACCAAAGGATCATCGTGAGGCACAGCGATAGGTTTCGCCGAATGTTCATCGAAGACCATTGTTGGGCAGCTGGGAGGCATCTCACCACCGACCTTCAATACTTGGTGCGTGAGGTCCTCTAAGTGACGTTTTCTTCCCCGGTTGCTAGGTCCTCCCGAGGCAATTCCTCCTGTGATCACGTTCACAGTATGCATTGTCTCATTGCTAGCCTGAGGTTGATCCTCCTTTCGCCGTGGCTGGCTCTGTTCTTTGGTATCCTTCTTCTGGAGGTACTGATTCAATTTACCTTCGTTGGCAAGGTGATCGATTGCCATTTTCAGTTCTCTACAATCTCGGGTGGTGTGTCCGCACTCCCGATGATATTCGCACCCTAGATTTTTGTTTCGCCGGTTGGGCGTAGTCCGAACTGGAACGGGCTTTGGTAGGATGTCTAGGGGCTTGATGTCTAAGAATATATCCCTCCTGTTAGTGTTGTAACGAGGGTCATACCCTCCATCCCTGAGCTTGGGCTTTTTGCCTTGACTGTGGTCATTTCTGTTATCACCTGCCTTCCTCTTGCCTTCGGATGAGGGTTGATCATCATGCATGTTATTGATTTCTGAGGCCTGAATATACTTCTGAGCCAAAGCCAGAGCTTCTGAGTACTTTGTGATGCCCTCGATGACCAGGTCCTGCTTAAACCGGCTAGGTTTGAGGCCTGACATGAGGGCTTAAAAAGTAACATTGTCCTCTAGATTCGAAATGCCCAAAGATTCGGCATTGAATCGCTTGATATAACTAGATAGGCCTTCAGTTTTGCCTTGTTTCAAACTCATCATATGCAAACTAGTTTTCTTATGTCGTTTCCCAGCAATAAATTGTTGTTTGAACAAAGCTTCTAAGACAGTAAAATTTGTAATGCATCCAGATGGCAATTCACTAAACCAGGTGAGAGCAATACCTTTAAGTGTGGTTGGAAAGAACCGACACCATGAAGCCTCACATCCTGTCTGGACGGCCATTTGAGTCTTGAAGGCTGCCATGTGGTCTTCGGGGTCAGTGGTCCCGTCAAAGGTTTTCGATCGTTGGCACCTTCACTTTCTTCGGATCTTCTGTATCAATAATCTCCCTGCTGAACGGGGTTCTATGGACGAGGTTCTGCATCGGCTGTCGAGCCCGAGTGCCCTCTCCTGTTTGTCTGACTGACTGATAGCGAGAACTGTCTGCATGACCGCGCGACCTGGAGGACGGATGTCGGGGTGACCGACTAACAGCCTCATGCTAGGACCGGCTAAGTCGAGCGGAGGGTCGGCCCGAGTCTCCTCGGCGAGGGGAGGCTCGAGGCAGGGCTTCAGCGGCTGCACCTTGGCTTCGGCGATTGTTGATGATGGTGCAAGCATCCATGCTGTCTCGCCTCCTTTCTTCAATGATGACACGCGTATCCAGAGGGGGCCTGTTGGATCGGCTGACCTGAGGGGCGTCATCTCCCCTTCTGGATTGAGCAAGCTGGGCTTCGCTGGGGGCGTTGCGTTGGGAATGTCCCTGCGAGGGAGAATCGAATCTGAAAGGACCTGGGCGTAACCTGGGCGGCGAGGCAAGCCGGGCACGAAGCTGGGGTCGTGGCCCGGAGCTGTGCGCTGGCTGACTGCGCGTGGGCTGAGTGTCGCCTACCGCCCGTGGAGCTTTCTCTAGTTGCTTGGTGAGGAGGCTCACCTTCTGGAGCAGGGCATTGAGTTCCTGCCTGGTGACCGGGTCCGTCGGCTGAGGGAAACGAATGGGCGAGGGCCGATTGGTCCTCTCTCCCCCTACTGCGGTACCCAAGTCCCGCGGAGCGGATGAGGCAGTGTCCCCCTCTGGGGGTTACCTCCTCGCGTGCCTGTTTGATTGATTGCAGGCTGAACATCACGAGCACCGTAACGCGTACTGACCATGGCTTGCTTGTCTTCCCCACAAACGGCGCCAATCTGTTTCTGTTCAAGGAACTTACAAAGAGAAAGAATAGAATATTAGGGTGAAAACAATGACTGGGGATGACAGCTGGCACGTACGTGTCTTCCGTCAACGTCCTGAGAATGGACACTAGTCTCCTCCGGCTAACCTACAAAACAAGCAAATGTGACTAACCCGGGGGATCTCTGGAAAAAGCCCCTCCGATGCTTAAGTCAGCAAGGAGATCTAACTGAAGGTCGAGCAAGCTAGATATAGGCACTAGACTGTACTCGGTGGGTTCAAAATTAGATACCTGGAGTGGGCTCACCAACTCCCCTTTTATAGGGTTAGGTGAGGAGGCTTTTGGCTCTTCCTTCAATATGGGAACAAGGAAGAGCAGCTTTTAGTCGATGTGGGACAAAAAAGGACTGCACATGTCATATGTCATCCTCTGACACTGTACAGACCTACCCTACTGGGGCCGCCTTTATTACAGGGGTATGTGGATCCCACACCCTCAGGTGGGGCCAGCAGATACCACGTGGCGCCCAGCGATTGGGTAGGGACACTAACATAGTGCATGTAGATGAAGATGTAGTTCACCTTCACCATATTGACGCTGTTCACTATTTAGAATTTTTGGGTTAACTAGTGACATATTGACATTGTCTTCCACTCTCGTGGAGTCGTGGCAATATGTGACGGTGGGCTTTTTTTTTCAAAGTAGTTTTGTTTGCAATGGGCCTTTATTATAGGTCAAGTTCAAGTTGGATCACAACTCACAAGTATGGATTATCTGATTCGGCTAAGCCTGTAAATCTACCCTTGTATATTACTCTCTCCGTTTCATTTTATTTTTTACGTTCTTTTTTTGTGTTTCCTTTTATTCTTTATATTTGTTTTATTTCTTTTTTGATACTTTACTTTTTTTATACATTAATTTTACTTTTACCCCTAAAATATCTCATATATATTTCCTCATTATTGTCGATTTTTCACTCAAATTTATCTTCTCTACTCATTTTTTAAATATGCAAAGATTCACTTTAATATTACTGCATGACAACATACATCTCAAACAATTAAAAGAATAATACAACTTTCAAATAATGTAAACATATTTCCAACATATCTAGATAACATTTAATAACTTGATTTTGAAGGAAAATGATAACATATGTCATCTTTCCATACTTCCTTATTTTTAACACTTTTTTCCTTTTCCATTTATTTTCCTTTTTTATGAAAAATATTTTCTTATGGGTAGTAACTTTTCTTTTTTTCCTTTTTAGTTTTTTTTTAAAATTAAAAAAAACTACTTACTACATTAAATAAAATGAAATTAGCTGGAATCGATGACATGTGTCATCTTCCCTTTTTCCCATGTTTATTTACCTATTTTTCTTTTTAAATTTTTTTACATGTAATAGCATGAAAATTGAGAAAATACGTCATGTGATATTTCACTTTTATCCCCCATTTTTACCTATTTTGGTTTTAAATTACCTAGGAAATGATATGATTGGTGTCCCTTGATATCTCCCCATTTTTATAAATATTTTTGTATTAATAACATGATTTATGGGGAATTGAAAAGAATGATGACATGTGACAATTTTTTTTCCTTTTCTTTTTTAGGTGTAAAAGAATAGCTTAATTATTTGTATTTCTTTTTTTGAGTAAATTAAATTTTTTTTCTTAAAAATTAATCAATATTTTATTTTGCAAAATTTTAAAATTTATTCAATATTCACTTTTTTGTATTTTTTTCTTTTTTGTAAAATTCTCCGTAATAGTTATGAAAAGTTATTATTGTTTTTTTAGCTTTTCCTATTGTATTTCCACTAAGAGAACATAACAATTAGTCATTCATTTTTTACTCATCCGTTAGGGGCAGTCGGGCAGATCGATCTAGCAATTTCAATCTGGCGAAATATCACTGAAAATTTGATTTTTCATTAAAGTATTTAATCGTTTTTTATTGTTAACTTGATTTTTTCATCATTATATACTGATTAATGCTATCATTACTTCTCACCATCATAAAATGTCAAATACAAAGTGAACTCATACCTCGCACAAGCCAAATACTTATACAGTGAGTTTGGAGAACTTTTCTGCAAACCGTTTTGCCCTCGAAAAATCATTTTAAAAAATCATTATTTCTTTTATTTTTTTCAATGTTATTTGTTAAAAAAATGAAATAGATAAAAAAAATTAAAACAAAAATAGTTACTTTTTAAAAGGCCTAGAAAACTACACTTAATATTTATTACTCGTATATAAAACAAGATTACCACTCGTGCGATGCATATTTTTTAAAATTTAGTAAATTAGTCTTTGTGCTATGCGCGATTTTATTAAATTTATTTAATGTATGATAAGTTTTTATACTATAATTAAATGATGAATGAACGTTGTTAATTGAGTGTTAAAAAATTTAACAGAGTTTTTTTCGTAATACAGTATTTCGTACATCAGGAATTGAAAGATTTTAGGAAAGACTCTCTATTAAATTTTCACTTTACTTTTCCCAAAAGTTTACGAATTTTAGAAGAAAGAGAAAACATAAACCTAACATAAAAAAAATACACTAGTGCAAAGTTGACCTAAGATAACACACCAAAAGTGTTACATAAAAGATTAAAAGTGTTACTATATAAAATAAGTAACACTTTAATAAGTGAAACATACGTCGATGTTACCTTTGCTCTTAGGTAACACTTTATAGGGCTTAAGTATCACTTTTTTTAATGTTTCTTAAAACCATTTTATGTAACACTTTTGTATAAATAATGTAGCACTTTCATAGTGTTACTAGTATCATTTTATGTAACACTTTTGCATCTATAATAACATTTTCTATATTTTGAGCTTT
Source organism: Bassia scoparia (assembly GCA_008642245.1). NCBI lineage: Eukaryota > Viridiplantae > Streptophyta > Magnoliopsida > Caryophyllales > Amaranthaceae > Bassia > Bassia scoparia. The sequence continues at coordinate 11,115 of SNQN01001340.1, forward strand.
AACACTTTATTCGACATTGTGTATTGTGTACCAATTTTTACCGTATGTATGTATGTATGTATGTATGTATGTATGTATGTATGTATGTATGTATGTATGTATGTATGTATGTATGTATGTATGTATGTATGTATGTAATTATGTTTGTTGTATGTATTATGTATGTATGTATGTATGTATGTATGTATGTATGTATGTATGTATGTATGTATGTCCAAATTAAAAAAAGGGTTCCTATTTTTATTGGTGTGTTATCCAAATTTATAGTATCAAATTAAACGCAACAAATCAAATTTTACGCATTTCGAGGTTGAAATTAAATAATGTTAATGAGCGAATTAATCAAAATAATTTTAACACAATAAAGTTATAATCTCATTCTTCATTGTGTTAAAATTATTTTGAATAATTTGCTTGTTTACATTGGTAAATCTCAACCTCAAAATGTTTGAAATTTTGTTTGTTGCGTTTAATTTGATACGGAGGAAGTATTACTTATACTTCCTCCGTAACGATTTAATAGAAACTTTGGATGTGGCACGGACTCCTAATCTGTTTATGAATGTGTTCACACTCTTATCACTATGTATAGAAAGAATGTGAAAATTGTATTTTATTATTGTTTGAGCGTGTGCACATGGGTCCTGAAATTGAAATAAAGTTAATGTTGCTATTAAAATATTATTGTCATTTTAAGCAAATGTTGCTATTAAACCGTTACGGAGGAAGTAATTAAAGTGTATTACATATATTTTTAGTGTTATTTTAAAGTGTTACCTATATTTTAAGTGTTACAAAAATGTTACCTATGTGGCCATGTGATGAAAAATTTGAGATTCAAAAAGTGTTACCATATAAGGAGTACATGTTACCTAATGCCAAGTTTGCATTAGTGATAAAAAAAATTAAAAAAACTTCCTATAAGATTATTTTCCAATTGTTTCTTCTCTCTTACCTCCCTTCCTTTTATCTTTCTTTTGCTAAACTAAAAAAAACTGTTAGACATTGAGATACCTAAACACCATTTTGGATATTGCAATCCTTTTGGAATAGATTTAAAAGAAAATTGCTAAAATTAATCAAGTGGGCGCTCGATGATTTTGGCACTCTCAAAATCATTTCTGCATTTTATCTCTCTCATGCTAGCAGTGACCGACTGTCTGTTGTTATTGTTCATGACCTCAAGTGGGATTTAGAAGAATGTAGAAATGATTTGGGAGTGACAAAATCATTTTCGCCTGTGAAGAAGGGGTGAAAGTTACTCCATTCGTAACACAATTATCGAAACAATTTGACATCAAATAGAGTGCAAAAATATCAAATTGTTGTAAAAAAATGTGTTAGGGAGTACATTGGACCCCACGATTTACTGAAACCGTAGAGGAGTACAGCCCATAACTGAGGAGTGATGATTTGATTTGAAAAATGAAATGGGCTTGGGCACAGTGCAGTAGGACACTACTCACGGTGTTGTATGGAAGCCAGGCTGGGTACAGCCGTATCATTTAGTGTACGGATTGGACTTTGACTATGGACTCACCCTAAATGACCAAATTCATTCCTATTTCTACACTATTTTCAACTTGGCTATTCACAGACCATGGCATAAGTGGTCCCTATCAAGGCCAATATTGTAAAATAATTAACATCACTAACATGATATGACTCATTCACAAATTACAATTCACAAAAATCTGCAGAAATAACATGAAATAAAATAAAATATAAACAAAAATAAAAAATTTCATCAATTAACTCATTCACAATAACACACATACGCTTATTGCTTATACTACCCTATACCCAGTATACCATACAATGTAATCTCATAGCAATAAGATAATTAAGATTTATTCATTAATTTATTCATCAATTAGATGTATTTCACACATTCAGTATTCATCATTCATTTATTCTCAATTATTTAACCAAAAATCACTTTCAAACAGTCGATCATATAATACAACACTACAAGTATATAAAATAATTCAAGATAAAATTCACAAGATTAAAAACTCCAATTGAAATCAGAATTACTACTCAAAAAAGAAATTTTCAAAGAAAAAAAAACGAAATTGGAAAATACCTCAAAAATTATATTCAACACAAGAATCTAAAATCTCAAATGCAAGGTTGTTTGTTGATGATNACAATAACACACACATACGCTTATTGCTTATACTACCCTATACCCAGTATACCATACAATGTAATCTCATAGCAATAAGATAATTAAGATTTATTCATTAATTTATTCATCAATTAGATGTATTTCACACATTCAGTATTCATCATTCATTTATTCTCAATTATTTAACCAARMATCACTTTCAAAYAGTCGATCATATAATACAACACTACAAKTATATAAAATAATTCAAGATAAAATTCACAAGATTAAAAACTCCAATTGAAATCAGAATTACTACTCAAAAAAGAAAWTTTCAAAGAAAAAAAAACGAAATTGGAAAATACCTCAAAAATTATATTCAACACAAGAATCTAAAATCCCAAATGCAAGGTTGTCTGTTGATGATGAATTGTGCGTTTTTAAGGTTAATATTGAGTGTTTTTAATTTTTTGATTGAATTGTGATTTGTTTTGAAGAAGATGAATATATATAATTGATTAATAGAAGTTCTATTTATCACGAAATTCTGGGGAAAATATTTTTGAAGATTCGGGAAAAATTTGTAATAATCGTTTTGGAAAAAGATTCAAATAAATTTGGAAAGATTTGAGAATTGAAATAATTCAAGAGATATTATACGTGATTTGGAAAAAAAATTTGGGAAGAAGATGGCAGAATAGCAGGCAGTTAGCGCGATGACTTAGAGTAATTGCGATTTTTTTCCTAAACAATTGCTGGACTTTTTCATGGGCCTTGGGCGTGGGCCCTGCTCGCCCCACCCCAGGGTCGGGCCTGTCACCAGTCAGAACTGATCTTCGAATTTGGATTAGTCCAAAAGGTGAATCGGGTGTTACACAAAAAAATAAAAGGGTCAAAAATCAAAAGTTTTACGTTAAACCTACATATTGTACATTTAAACAAACAAAAACAGTTATCATTTCCATTCACTGCAAATTCTCTGTTGAACACTGTGAAGTCCTAATACAGTTAACGTCTTTTTCACAATAGAAGCAAAATTCAGTTTATATTTTTCAACCGTACAATTTTGGGGGTTGTTAATTTGTTACTATATTCAATCTTTATTTAAAATCACGAATAGTAATTAATAAAATAAAATAAAAGAGTATAAAAATCTTTTTCCATATATGTTTTTTTCAATGTTCTCTTACTTCATGTCTTCTTTGTTTGTATTACAACAATTGATCATATATCAGCATTAAGTTTTTCTTCCGGCAATTATATGGTTCTTATTTGATTATTTTACTATCATGCTTGTTGTGTGCTTCGTTTTGCACGTATGATTAGCTTGCAATAATCGTCGATTCGTCCATATAGTTCTCATATATGCTTTTTTTATATATATTTTCTTGAATCCCTTTTTCTTTGGATAGATTTTTTTTGTTGAATATGCAATATGCTACTCCCTCTATTCCACTAAATTCAAGTCATAATGAATAGTGAGAACTATTCACTATTCATTAATAGTAGTGAGAATCTTTTAAATTCTCGTCAATATGTAAGAATGACTATACACTATAGTTAGAATCGTATTAACAAGTAGTTTATTAAAATCCAATTTTTTTATAATTTTAAAGTAAAAGTGGCAGGAGTTTAGTGGAACAGAGAAGTACTTCAATTGCGTAAATATTTTTTTTTTTAAAAAAAGGCAGAGAATTGGGCATGATCATAGAAAGAAAATGGTGCAAACCTGTAAAATATGGATTGAGAATTAAACATGGTTTTAATTAATTAGATGTTTTAAACGTAAATGATTAAAAGGTTAATATTAGGTAGATTAGATTTTTTTTATACAGAAGGTATTGTATGCATCAAATGTACAATAAATTTATTGTGCATCAAACATATAGTGACTCTTTATATCAATATAGTGACCCTTTATGTCAATATAGTTACTCATTTCACTTTACATCAATATAGTGATAAAAAATAAGGGTCACTATATTGATAAAAAGAGTTACTATATTAACCAAAATGGTCACTATAATCTGATGTACAGTAAATTTATTGTGCATCCGATGTACCTAATACTTTGTCTTTTTTATATTGGTTTCAAATATAATTTTTTTTGTATTTAAAAAATTGAAAGAATATTTAAATATTAGGTTTTTTTTAAATCTTTATCTATATATATCTATATCTATATAATCAATCAATAACTATATACTAAAACAAAAACCAAAAGTGCCACATGGCGCGTCCTGGTTAAAAATTTTCCCTCCAAAACTTATATCCTTATTTATTTATTTTTTTGTAAAATTATTTATATAAATATTAATTAAATCTATTAGCTAATAAATAATAAATAATATCTTTACTTAATTCCGGAAGATTCTTCTTATCAAAACGAAATCTATTTATTTTAAGCAAAATTTAGACAAAGACATATCTTTTATAATATCACAATAATATTTATTATCCGTACATATACAATACAAATCATTATTTGCAATAAATTTATATAACAACACATGATGATATAGTAAATAATTTTATAACAGAAGATTGAATCTAATTCTAAAACACGGTTGATTATAACATTAGCAATATTGATAGAAATAGAAGATTTTCACTACTAATGATAAGTAACCGATTCACTTTTATACATGAATTTAGTCAAATTCGGGAGATACAAGATACCCCCTAAACATATTTATAATTATTTGAACCTTTTTTCTTTCTTTTATTTCTTTTTTTTTGTAAATTTACTTATCATAAACATACTGATTAAATCCAATATTAATAATAATAATAATGTCTTTTATTATTCTAGAAGTTTCTACATCATCAATATATAATTTATAATTATTTACAAAAATGCAATATCAATCAATCTAATATATGCAATATCTAATAAATAATAAATAATGTCTTTACTTAATTCAGAAGTTTCTACTTATCAATATATAATTTATAATTATTTACAAATTGCAATATCAATCAATCTAATATATGGGTAACACATTAAATGAAATCTTTTTATTTTAAGCAAAATTAAAGTCATATATTCTTATTATATCATAATTATTATTATCGTACTATACATACTATACAATATTATAATAATAAATTTATAAAAACACAATCGTAAATTGATTCAGGACCCATGCATGCATGCTGGGGTCCTGTACTATATTATATCATGCACGGTCCTGGACCTAGGTTCGTGCATAACATAATACTAGACCGTGTATAACAATTTATAATATTATTGAATAACATAATAATATAAAACAAAATCGTTTTAGATCTCTAATCTTGACAATTATTAAATTATAAATTTATTTAACTCTTTTTAGATAATTTATTTTGTATTTGTATAACATAATTTATTGTATACAAAATTTCCCTCCGAAACTTATTTCCTTATTTTATTTTATTTTGTGTCAATTATTTATATAACATAATTAATCTAAATCTATTAGCTGATAAATAATAAATAATACTTTACTTAATATTCTAGAAAATTTTCTTATCAATATATGATTTATAATATTATAATAAATTGTAATATAATCAATTTAATATAACCCATTAACGAAATCTATTTATTTTAAGCAAAATTTAGACAAAGACATATCTTTTATATATCATAATTTATTACTCCATACTATACAATACACATATATCGTAATAATTTTATAAAATACATATGACATCGTAATCAATTTTATACAATAGATTGATCTAAATTCTAAAACACATCGATTAAACTCATTCTTATATTTGAAGGAATTTAGAATATTGTCACTACTAATGAATAGTACGAATTCCATTATGACATGAATTTAAGTCAAATGACAAGATACAAAAGTCCCTACACATATTTAATTGAACTTTTTTTTTTTAATTCTTTTTTTGTAAATTACTTATATAACATATTAATTAAATCTATATCTAATAAATAATAAATGATATCTTACTTATTTCTATAAGATTCTTCTTATCCAATGTATACTTTATAATTATTTATAAAATAGCATATCAATATAACACATAAACGAAATCTATTTATTTTAAGCAAAATTTTGACAAAGCCATATCTTTTATTATTATTATTAATTATTATTATTATTATTATTAATTATTATTATTATTTATTATTATTATTAATTATTATTATTATATTATTATTATTATTTATTATTAATTATTATTTATTATTATTATTATTAATTATTATTATTATTATTATTATTATTATTAGTACTATACAATACAAACATTATCATAATAAATTTTATAAAACACAATTGTATATCAATTTTATAGAGTAAGAATTAATCTAAAATTAAAGCAAATGATTATACTCATTCTTATATATTGATGAGAATTTAGAAGATTTTCACTACCAATGAATAGTCGAATGACGGGAGTACAAAAGTTCCTCTACACATATTTAATTGCAATTTATTCAATAACTTTAGAGATCTATCTTGTGAATAAATTCAGTAAATATCATACATGGATTGCACGGAATTGAACCTGACTATATATCTTATACAATACAAATTTCTAGACAAATATTAAAATTACAAATTTATTTACTCTTTTAGAGTTTTAATGAATAAATTTAGTAAATACCGTGCATCATATCGCACGGACCCTAAACTAGCTATATACTAAAGCAAAAACTAAGAGTGCCACATGGCGTTCACTGGTTAAAAAATTTCCCTCCAAACATTTTTCTTTTTTTGTTTTTTTTTAAATTACTTAAATAACATATTAATTAAAAATCTAAAAGCTAATAAATAATATCTTTAAGCGAAACCAAAATGCCACATGACACTCTCTCATTAAAAATTTCCCTCCAAAACTTTTTTTGTAAAATTATTATATAACATATTAATTAAGTCTATTGCTAATAAATAATAATAATATCTTTAATTAATTCTAGAAGATTCTTCTTATCAATATACGATTTTATCATTATTTATAAATTGTAATATCAATCAATATAATATACGGAGTAAACATTAAACGAAATCTATAATTTTTAAGCAAAAAAATTCTGACAAAGACATATCTTTTATAATATCATACGAAGTATATTATTACCCCGTCTATACAATACAATATTATCGTAATAAATTTATAAACACATATGACAATCGTAAATCAATTTTATACAGTAAAATTGGATCTAAATTCTAAAACACATGATTATACTCTTTCTCTGAATAGTACCGAATTCCTTTATGACATAAATTTAACTATATACTAAAGCAGAAATCAAAAATGCACATGGCATTCTCTCATTAAACGATTTCCCTCCAAAACTTATTTCTTTTTTATTTTTTTAATTATTTATATAACATATTAGTTAAATATATTAGCTAATAATAATAAATAATCATCTTTATTTAATTCTAGAAGATTCTTCTTAAATATACATTTATAATTATTTATAAAATTGTAATATCAATCAATATACTCCGTATAACACATTAAACGAAAGCTATTCATTTTAAGCAAAATTTAGACAAAGACATATTTTAATATATCATAATAATATTATTACTCCGTACTATACAATACAATATTATCGTAATAAATTTTATTAAAAACACAGATGACAACGTAATCAATTTTATAATTAACATTGGATCTAAATTCTAAAACACAAGATTATACCTTCTTTTATGTA